>JXCR01041490.1:14295-24897 GCA_002079205.1 Phalaenopsis hybrid cultivar
TCCGATGTACCGCCTAATGTTGAATGTCAAATCAATTGTATGCAAACTCAGGCTCATCGCTCATTGTTTAAAGACCAAAAGCCAGGAACAAGAGGATGTATCACTCAGAGCCGGTGAGCCAGCCCAGAGCTAATGGTTGATTGTTCGATTCAAGAAAATAATCGATGATTGTGCAGAAAAGCTTGCTATGATCAACATACTCTGGATGGATAAGATGTCGACTCCAATAGGCCACAAACAAACAGTTACCCGCAAATCTCTCAAAGCCCAACAAATGAATTAGTGCGCATCCATGAATGTGCAATCGGTTAGTTCGGATAAATAGGTTCAAAAATTAATCAAACTGAATGAAAACCAAATCCAAAATCCAAAAGACCAAACCGATCAACCTTTTGCTAAAACAGATCCAAACCAAACTGAAATAGAATTCGGTTTATTGGTGCCGNCAATCTCTCAATGCCCAACGAATGAATTAGTGCGCATCCATGAATGTGCAATCGGTTAGTTCGGATAAATAGGTTCAAAAATAAATCAAACTGAATGAAAACCAAATCCAAAATCCAAAGGACCAAACCGATCAACCTTTTGCTAAAACAGATCCAAACCAAACTGAAATAGAATTCGGTTTATTGGTGCCGTTTGAAGCAAAAAAAAAAAAAAAGATTAGCAATTGGCCTAAAATAATTAAATTTTAAGGATCTATTTCAAAATTAAAATTTCACTTATCTTTCTTATCTCCTCGCCATCTCTTTAAAATTAGAAAGTTTCGAAGTAACCTAAAATAAACTAATCTAAAATAAACATGTCATATACTCGGTTTATTTTATTTCCCAAATGAATTTAATTTCTTAATCTTAATATTATTCTATTTTTTGGTTTTTTGTTTTAAAGGTTATTAAAATTTTTAAAACAAAAAAAATGAATTATTATTTTACCACTGAACCAAATCAACCAAATCAGCTCAGTTCGGTTCAGTTTTTCGATTTTGATCAAAACAATGCACACCCTTAGTGCCAGCCTAATAGCCTCAAAAGTGGCACGCCATTCCAGTCTGCTAACTCCACAATAAATATAGCAACACCACTCAGCTAGCCATCTGCCATTCTTATTACAGGAGGTTTAAGCAAAGGAAATGACTGGGAGGGAAGCCTCTAAGGCGCCTATGTCCGATAGTCACAATAATCTTTTACTTAACAACTCCAAAGATACATGAACTTTTTGCCTATGGTAACCCCAGCCTCCTCAAAAGGAATAAAAGTAGAAATTATCTAACACATAAGGATCCAAAGAGTGACAATTAGTAAAAATTACAAGAGAAATTTCATACGTACCACAAAATTCTTACAGATTTACATATCTAACACCTATAATTTCATATTTACATTTATAATGCCTTAGTGCTATAAATCTATGTATAAAAAGGTGCATCCAACTTTTAAAAGTTAATAAAATGGTGTTTTTTACTATAATGTTAAAGATTTGAGGGTTCTGAATGTGAATATTAAAGATTAGGTGTTAGATATGTAAATACATAAGAGTTGTGTGGTATGTATGTAAATGACCCAAATTACAAAGAGGACCTTCTTCACCCTATAAAGCTATTATGTTCAATGGTTCATAGACATGAAATCCATTATTTGTGCCATGGGTTGTGAGCCACCATTACTCATTTCAAAAGAAAAGCACATCTAAGGTACGATCTAAACCTTGTAGTCTCCTTAATCTTCTCCCCTAGCACATTTGATTTGTAAGATTTGCCCCAAATATACGCATGCAATCATCAAAATCGGCCTTATGATTTAAGACAAAAGTACCACTACAAGAACAAATTCATGTGCCACCATCTAATGGCTTTACAGACTTCATTTGCTTTATGAGTTAGAAATCAAAACAATTCTTATTAACATGCAACCTACTTGGCCGCCTTCTAATTAAATTTTTATTTTTTCCTAGGATGTAGCTACATCAAATGTAATGGTGCAGAATAGTTCTAGTTATTCTCCATATGGTAGCACGATATGTTAAGATTTAAAAATGTGCCCTATTTCAATATATAAATTTTTTTATTGTTCTCCTCGAAGAAAGTTAGAGGTAGACCTAGGAAAACTTAGGCTTATTGTATAAAAAATAATCTTAATTTATTAGAACTAAATGAAAATATGCGCTAAATAGGACTCAATGGAGAAAAAGGATTGATGTAGCTGATCCCACGTAGTGGGATTAACGCTTTGTTATTGTTGTTATTCTCTTCGAAGAGGATTGCAAGTTGCAGCAATTATGTCTGTGCCTTCAGGCCCAATTGGATGCATATAATTTTGAAGCAATTTTAAGGAACTTAAACATTAAAGCAATTATGAATTAACATCAATCACATTGGTCTAGTGCCGCATTAATCAAGTGAAGGGGGACCTGAATATTTTAAGGTTTAATTTGAGTAAACAAACAACTTCAGTGGAACTTAAAATCCTACTCAGAATTATGGCATATGGGCTATTCACAAATTTTGAAGGCATACCCCTCTTAAAATAAATCTCCATAACTTGGACAAGACTCATTAATGACATATGTCGGTCTAGTTTGTCAATTGCCACCAAATCGACAAGACTATTCTTTGTTGCTATTATATCAACAAATCTCTATTTGGCCACTGCTCTCCTGACATCATTATCCTTGAACTTTACTCCATCTCATGATTGATCTACTTCCTCAATGCTTATGCAAGACACAAGATGATGTGTGCATAATAATTATTAAAAGAATTAAGTGGCTAGAAAGCTGACATTGTTCATTCCTTCTAATAGGCATTTATAGATAAAAATATATAGAAAATAATATTAAAAAATAATTATAAAAATAAAACTAAACATGCTGTCCAAAACTTTCAATATTGGTCATGAAAATAACGAAGCAATCCGTGGCACTTCAATTTTCACGTTAAACATATAAATTGGTAGCACATATTTTCTCTTATGTAGCACATGAAATTGTGGCTCTTTTTTTTACCTTATTTAGCAATCTAAGATTGCCAATTCCACTTGTATTTAAATACTTTTTAACACTCTCCCAAAACTTAGATGGTAGAGATCTAAAATTCCAAGTTTTTTTAAGATATTACTGAATGTAAAGTTGCAAAATATTTTGTTAAATGCAGTGAGTTAACTTTTCAAATATGTGTAACAAAAATTAACCTACTTTATAGTTTCATTTTTATGAAATGCCTATCCATCTACACCTACTTAATTCGATTATGTTATATGAAATTGTGTAAAATGTTGATGACATATTCAATGTCATAGTATAATATTATGGTAACTTTTCATTTGACATATTCAATGTCTGTTTGGAGCAGCTGCAACTTATTGAATAATATGTTGATAAGCTGGTAAAAATAATATGCTGATAAGCTAGGTCCGGTCGTTATTACAAATTTTTATTTTTTTGGAAAAGCCGGACCGTAGCTAAAAAGCTGTCACCGCACCTAGATAGGTGTGGGTGAAAACGTTGTTTTCAACGTTTTGAAAACGCATAAGCTGTCAAAACGAAATTTACCCAAACAGACTTGGTTCATTTTCAAAGCGCCGCCACACCAAATAAGATGCCCCAAACGGGCCTTAAGTTGTTTTTCGCTTCGCAATAATACCCAATTTTTCTCCTTATAGTATGCAATATTCTAAAATCGATCTCTTATACACTACAAAACAAGTATAGTCAATCAATATCAGTATAATCCTCAATTTATAGGGTTTCATGTTTTTTCTACAGAATCCCCTTTAATGAGAAATTTGTAAATAGTTTAAAGGTAAGATTTCTTAAGTTTGCACAAATTGACTTACGAGGCTTATTGCAAAAGAAATGTCAAGAGAAGGGTAGGGCAAATAGTTAAGTTTCTTTGACAAAATTTTGAAATTGTCCAATGTTGACTTTTGTACCTACTTAACCTATGTTCAGCTTCTGACCTAACTTAATTGGAGTTTATCATGGCTTGGAATTAGTCATTTATACTTTTTCTCAAAAGATATATGAGATTTAAATTTTCATTTTTATTATTAAGCCACTTTATACACAAAAAATATTTGAGCTCAACGAGTCCAATTTCAAACTTTATGGCAATTTTTTTCCCAACTTTATTTATACTCATCACCTATAATAATTACATTATCAACAAAAAAAATTATGAAATAAAAATTTTATATCAGCGAATATTTGATAAAGAGTATTATCCAGTTAACTTTGTTTGCATCCCAATTCAAACATACCCTTCGTAAATCTACCAAAACATGACATTATAAATTGTTTAAGACCACAATATTTTTTAATCCACGCACCTTATTTTTTGTAAAAGAGTTGATAAGTCACTGTGGATAATCCAAATAGAATTCTTTTTCAAAGTGCCTAAGTAAAAAGACACTCTTCATATCATATTTTATGAACCATTTAAGATTAGTAACAAAAAAAATGATTAAAATTATACTCATTTTAACAATAGGAACAATTGATTCTAGAGATTTATCCCATAAAATAGAGTATATCATTTTGCTACTAAAATTAAATTGTGTGGTAGTATATTAATCATTGTTGTGAGAGTTACCAAAAATAATTCTAAATCTTTAGCTTGTAGAAGACAATTGATTCACAGTGGATAATCCACATAGAATTCTTTTTCAAATTGCCCAAGTAAAAAAACACTTTTCATATCATATTTTATGAACCGCTTAAGATTAGTAGCAAAAAAAAATGAATGAAATTATACTCATTTTAGCAATAGGAACAATTGATTCTAGAGATTTATCCCATAAAATAGAGTATATCATTTTGCTACTAACATTAACATTCTGAGCTTACATCTAAATTAAATCTTAGTAAGAAATCTCACTTGCAACTTCTAGGTTTTTTTTCCTTTGAGTAGGTCCACAATTTTCCAAGTACACTTTTCTTCAAGAAATTTATCTCGTCTTATGATAATTATTTACTTTGTATCTTCTAATGCCTTAAATAGAGTTTGTAAAATTTTTACGGAGTTGAAGCTAAGGAACCTTTAATGCGCAAGAGAAAATTATAAAATGATGTCAAGTAGCTTTTGAGGTACAAAGAAAGTTGTGTGGTAGTATATTAATCATTGTTGTGAGAGCTACCAAAAATAATTCTAAATCTTTAGCTTGTAGAAAACTTTCGATAGGATTTATTTTTCTTTCTATAAACCTAAAGGAATTTAGATTATATTATTCTCATGATTTTGTGGTTGAGATGTCAAAAGGAACGATATTAAATGCATGAAATTTAATTCTATTCGATTGTTCTCTCCTGAAAGGTGACATTGAGTAAGAAAGAAATTACTTTTCATAAGAAGTTACATCTTCTAAAGTAAATTTTTTGTTGACTAGATAACAATATTTACGCCTTTTTTAAAACGAATGAATTTTCAAGAAAAACATATTTAAGTGCATAGACACAACAATAAAAACAAGACTTTATCCCACTTGGGGTTGGCGGCATGAATCCTTTTTCTCCATAGTATCCTATTGCGTGTCATATTTTCATTCAATTCTAATAATTTAAGATCATTTTTATATAACAAGCCCAAGTCTTTTTAGATCTACCTCTACATTTATTAACATAAGTCAAATTTATTCTTCTAACTAGGTCATCAGATGGTTGACATTTGCAGTGACCAAACCATCTAAGGCAACTCCCTCTAATCTTGTCTGTCCTTGGAGCTACTCAAACCCTTTCATAGATATATTCATCTCACATTTTGTCTCTAAGTGTAAAACAACTCATCCACCTGAGTCATCTCAACAACACTTAACTTAATTTTATGTTTCTCTTTTACAGGCCAACATTTCTTGTATAAAACATTGCAGGTCTCATCACCACCACCACAACAACAACAACAAGTCTTTATCCCACTAAGTGGAATCGGCTACATGAAACTTTTTTCTCCATTATGTCTTATTTTCATTTAAATCTGATGGATTAAGTTCATTTTTAATACAATATGCCCAACTCTTTTTAAGTCTACCTCTGCCTTTCTTACCATAAGCCGAATCTAAAACCTCTACTCTCTTAACCGGATCATCAGAAAGTTGATGTTTAATGTGACCAAACCATCTAAGACGACTCTCTTTAATCTTATCCGCCACTGGAGTTACATCAACCCTATCACGGATATTCATTTCACATTTTGTCTCTAAGTGTCAAACCACTCATCCACCTAACCATTCTCACCTCAACAACACTTAATTTTGTTTTATGCTTCTCCTTTAAAGGCTAACATTTTGCACCATAAAGCATCGCAAATCTCACCACCATCTTATAAAATTTTCCTTTCAATCTATGCAGTACTTTTCTATCACACAATAGCCCCAAAGCATTCTGCCACTTCAACCAACCAACTTGAATTCTACTAATAACATCCCCATCTATATCACCATCACTTTGTATGGTACACCCGAGATATCTAAAAAGTTCACACATTTGAATGATTTGATCACTCATAGTTACAACTCTGTCACTATAGCTACTACTGCTAAAAGTACATTCCATGCATTCAATTTTAGATTTACTCAAATGAAGGTCTTTAGAATCCAATCTAGACCTCCATAATTCAACTTTTCCTTAACTTTTTCTCTAGTCTTATTTACAAAAAGGATATCATCAGCGAAAAACATACACCAATGTACATCCTCCTATAAATATCCATTAAGAACATCCATAACTAAAGCAAAAAGATATAAGCCTAAAGCTGATCTTGAAGTAATCCAACTGAAATCGGAAAATACTTGGTCAATCCTCCTTCTGTTTGAACACAAGTGACGGCTCTAGTAAACATATCTTTAATGACTAGAATATAAGTAATATCAACACATTTCTTCTCTAAACACTCCAAATGACTTCTCTTAGAATCTTATCGTAAACTCTTTCTAAATCAATAAAAACCATATGTAGATCATCTTCATTCTCTCTGTACTTCTCCATCAAATCTCTCAATAATCTATAGCTTCCATAGTTGACATGTCCGTCATAAATCCAAACTGATTATGATAAATCTCTATATCATGTCTTAAACTATATTCAATTACCCTCTCCCATATCTTTAAAGTATGGCACATCAACTTAATTCTTGTATAATTTGCACACTCTTGTGCATCCCCTTTATTCTTAAAAATGGGGATCAAAATACTCTTCCCCCACTTTTCGGACATCTTTTTAGTTTTTAAAATATTATTTAGCAAGCCATGAAACTCCCAAATCATCTAAATATTTCCACACTTCAATTGGGAAATCATCAAATACTACTGATTTTTTCTTTAAAGCCTCTTCATCTTCTTTTTCACTAATGTGACGGTGAAAATAAAACATTTTATTATTTATAACAAAATTAAAATCACTAAGGTCGATTGTATTTTCAAAAACTTCATTGCAGTTCTTACCACCATCTTATAAAATTTTCTTTAAAGTATAAACAATACTTTTACTATCTCACAATTAAANGCTATATTCAATTACCCTCTCCCATATCTTTAAAGTATGACACATCAACTTAATTCTTGTATAATTTGCACACTTGTGCATCCCCTTTATTCTTAAAAATGGGGATCAAAATACTCTTCCCTCACTTTTCAGACATCTTTTTAGTTTTTTAAATATTATTTAGCAAGCCATGAAACTCCCAAATCTTCTAAATATTTCCACACTTCAATTGAGAAATCATCAGATACTACTGATTTTTTCGTTAAAGCCTCTTCATCTTCTTTTTCACTAATGTGACGGTGAAAATAAAACGTTTTATTATTTATAACAAAATTAAAATCACTAAGGTTGATTGTATTTTCAAAAACTTCACTGCAGTTCTTACCACCATCTTATAAAATTTTCTTTAAAGTATAAACAATACTTTTACTATCTCACAATTAAAGCTAATAACTTCCTCCACTTCAACCATTCAACTTAAATTCTACTAATAACTTCCCCATCTATACACCATCAATTTAAGTGCACGGAAATCAAATTTATATTAACGATGTTGAAGGTACAAACATATGAAACTATTACAAATCTTTAGAGGAAGTTTTGAAAAAAAAAATATTTAGAGTGAAAATTTCAACAAAATCAAAGATCTTTTGATACCCTTGAGGTATTCTATTGATGAATATATAAAGTTTAAGATAGCTTTTCCCAAATAACTTTTAGGAATGAGAATTTGAAAGAAAAAGTCTAGGAAATTTCCACAATCCAATTTTTTATTTATGTTATCCAATATACTTTGAAGTGTCAAGGCAAGAATAATACCTTCTTTAGATGATATAATTTGATTAAAATAATCTATTACATTACTAATCTTCTTTTTTTATATTAATCGTAAAGATAAACAAGAGGAAAATGTCAATGAAATTAATTTTTTATTAATAAGATAACCCATGTAATCTGAATGCAATCATCAATGAATATAACGAACCCTTTAGCTATAGAAATCTTAAGAAATTTTAAGGTCCCTAAGCTAATTATCATAAAATGACAAGAAGATCTAGATTCACTTTTGAGTAAAAAAAACTCTATCATATGTAGTAATTTCACAAATATCACAATGAGATTTTTTAATACTAACATTTAAAAAAGAAAATAAAAAATATATTGAACAAATTTTAAAGGAATAACATTATTAATAATAATGATCTAAAATATTGTCTTTATTTAATGAAGATATGAAGGAATTATGTAAGTGGTTATTGTCTTTAAATAGGTATATCATATCTTTTTCTAGCTTACTCAATTGTGTTCCACATAGTGAGATCTTAAAATATACAATAATTAATAAAATATATCACCAAGTAGCCGTGAGCGTTGGTGGGTTTATGAATAAAAGAAATATTGACAGGTAGGTTAGAAAATATAATAGATTGTTGAGAGTAAATAAAGAAAGAAAAGTGACATCCTATAGACTTGCAATAGTAGTTAAAAGAGCTATTGGCTACATTTATTTTCCCACAACTAAGAAGCTTTGTAGGTTTGAAAAATGTTGCACGATTTTTCATGTGATTGGAACCTCCTACATATATTATGTGAGTTTTAGAGTAATTTCAAATGCAAGGGTTAGAATTTAACAATTTAAGCTAGAGAACATAACCTTAAGAAAAAAATTTTATGATGATTTAAAGAAGTTCCTTAGCTTATCAATTTTTATTGAGTAGAGTCGTTCGGTTCAATGAAAGCCTTGCTTTTGGATCAATTTTCTTTGCTTGCGCAATTGCCTAAGTGTTTTCCATGAAATTCTCAACATTTGTTTTAAACATGCCACTTTTTTTTATAATAATTGCACAAGTTGTTTATGAAAATAGAAAGATGNAAAAAAAAAAATTTTATGATGATTTAAAGAAGTTCCTTATCTTATCAATTTTTATTGAGTAGAGTCGTTCGGTGCAATGAAAGTCTTGCTTTTGGATCAATTTTCTTTGTTTGCACAATTGCCTAAGTGTTTTCCATGAAATTTTCAACATTTGTTTTAAACATGCCACTTTTTTTTATAATAATTGCACAAGTTGTTTATGAAAATAGAAAGATGTTCTGATAATAAGTATTTTCTCTTGATTATATATGGCTTGTTATGGCCAACATTTCAAAGTTGGATGTGTCAAGCATAGCTATCATTGAACAAAAAAAAAAAATCTCATTTAAAATCTCTTGAATCTTTAGAACGTGGTCGGTGTGCGGCCCCGTCAAAGTCATAAGTACCCGGAGAATTACGCTTTGAATGTTGTTAGTACACTTCTCGTTGGATGATGTGCTAGGTTATGATTTAAGATGCTAGATAGTTTTTTTTTCGTCCAAGCTATTATTCTTTTTTGGTTCGATTGCGCCAACCATGCGTCTTTTGGTGTGCTCGTATGTTTGATGAGTATGGCAGTATATTAGTGTGTTCTTCTGCAGGGAGCTGTGTCATGTATATACACACGCACAGGTACCATTAAGGGGGAGCGTGTAATGATTTGTACTACATTTTGCTTGCAAGTGCTATTTGGCTCCCCGACAAAAGACATGACTCATTATACATCGCATGTTTGTTGGCTTTCCCGCTAACCTTATTTTTATGCAGGTCGAGTCTTCATTTCTCTTTCAAATCTATTTGATAGTGTCCCTATGATGAATCTATATCAGAAATAAGTTACGAACACGGTTTTCTGGGCGGACGACGCATCAAACCACGAGGCAGGGACCGAGAGCCGCAGCTCGTGTCACGTACCTTAAGTCTGAAAACTATATTTTTTATCGATTTAGGACTGAACATATATATATATATATANTGTAGCTACACCGTAGGATAGTCTGGGAAGTCATCGAGATTTACCTCGGATCAGTGACATCCCTACCTTCTTCTTCCTCTGGACTCCTAAAAATAAGTGTTCCACATTGAGCCATTCCCACTTGATTTTCCTCATCCTACCTTGAAAACCTGAACCTTGAATTCTTGAAGACTAGAACCATTGATCATTATCGAGAGTTTTCTCAAGTGACTCCCGTCATTTGGGATGTAATTAACTATAGGGGCTTGCCTCTATAGGGAACTTGGAACCCAGGTAAAATAAACCCTATTTAATCTTTGTATTA
>JXCR01041504.1:4407-21635 GCA_002079205.1 Phalaenopsis hybrid cultivar
GGTCAGTTTGACTTCATCTTTTTTAAAACTAAAATTTTTTAAACGTCCTTCCGAAGCGGGCAACGAGATTTCAATTCCGATGACCGACAGCTTCTTACGGGCAAACCCCACACCAAAAATAGTGCCGACATATAGCTAATTGAGGACAAATAAAATTAAGTTTCTTTCTTTAAAAAGGAATTTTTCTTCCCCCCCTCCCCAAACTTCAATTTTTAAAAGATTTTGCATGAAAAACTTACCTGTTAAAGATTTTGATATTGAACATAACTCTGAAATATTACAGGTGCTAATATGAAAAGCTACAAGACTTAAAACATTAAATAACAATTAATACATATAAAAATTTGCTGAGAAAGAATTAACTACAAATAAATTCAACAAAATACTAAAAAATAACAATAATATTAAAATAATTTCTAATGTAAAAATAGTTTTACAATAATACTGTTCACAATACAACATATCATCTAAAATAAAGTAAAGTATCACACTCTAAAAATAAACAACAACAACAATGAAGCACAACCAGCTATAAACTAAACAAAAGATCAAACTAAAACGTCACAAGTCATCATCTTCTTCTTCTTCTACATCAAAGTTTTGTTGTTGACATGGGGTAAAGACAAGGTGATTAGGAAACTGAACTGAGTGGTCACCCTCATGTATATAACCATCGCATCAACATACGCAACATCATACTCAAACTTCTTCCTTGTCAAATCATCATTATGTGCATTTCTGGCCTCCATCTTTTTCATTATGTTTTCCGTCCTCAAGATATCTCCCTGTTGGATCATCAGTTGCTCATAATTCCCTGGAGATTAGGTGTACTAGAAGTAGAAGGAATATCCCTGCTCCTACTTCCAGATCTCTATCCAACATGAGATTCATCAGTTTTAATATTTACAGACCCAATAGGGTTTAGAGGTTCAATCCTCTTGTCATTCATTCCAAAAACAACTCCTGCCTGTTCACATAGTATGAATATCAGGGCAGGGTGTGTTAATCCACCATTAGTCTCAGCCAAAGTAATAGAACGAGTGTTTCTATAAACAACAGAGGCTACATCTATCCTTCTTATCTGTTGGATACAGAAGTTCAGGATGGATCTATCCTTTATAACCTCGCTATGATAATTTATTGGTATCATTCTAGTAGATATAAAGTAGTGCCAAACCTTAGATACTACATTTAACATAGAAAGAGGGAAGTTTACCTTAACATTATTCTTCACCTTCCATGCTCCTCTTCCATCAGTAAGAAAAGAAATAACTTCATCTAAGGCCTCATTTGTAGCAGAAAATGATTTGTACTGATAGCTATATATGTCCTCTAACTGATAAAATTCATTAATTCTTCTTGGAGTAAATTTCACCATTTTTCCACGAACAAACACGTAATCCTCAGAAGTTTCCTTAAAGTTGGAATAGAACTCCATCACTATACCAATAATAGCCTCTACAGTAAAGCAATAAAAATTCTCCCACTACCAAGGAGTGATTAATCTTTCGACTTCTCCACCAGGATTTTTAAATGCTCGATCTGGAATTACTTTCTTAGTTGCAAGTAGACTATTGAGATAAGTGTTAGCCTTGTAGTTGACAAAATTTTGATCATCAAAATCCACTTTCCTCTTTCCCTTGCTCATTCTCGGTGCCATGGTAATCTAAGAAAATTTTAAAATCCAAATAAATTCCTAAAATTCTGAAAAGCGCAATGTGGAACGTTCTAAAATTAAATACTATATAAGAGTTCTTCACCAAAGGATTTTCTCAAAAATCTTCCCAAAAATTTCAAAATTTTGAATCTGGGCAATGTAAGATAAATCGTTGGGGAAAATAAAAAATTTTGAGTTCTGCCGAGATTAGATGAAATCCGAACTACTTTTGCCTTCAAATCGCCTCAAATCTAAGCACTAGTAAGTCCTAGGTGCACAAACCAGAGGTCGAAGGTAACCGAATGGGTAAATATGGTGTTTTTATTGTGCAAATCGCAAAATTTTAAGGGTTCTGGGCACCCATGATGGCGCCATCGGCGCCAGTGCCAAAAATTTCATATTCTTCAATTTTCACAATTTCAATTTTCTCTCAATTCACTTCAAAGTCTAATTAGTCTTTTTAACCACTAATATTCATTCTAAAGTAATTCACAATCAAGTATTTTCACAAACAACACCAAACTAACTTTCTATATATGAAAATCCAATTTTTTACAAATACACATTTCTAATCACGCTCGCATATACTTAAAGCAAACTAAATTATAATTCAGCGTCAAAATCAAGCCACAACATTAGAACACTGACACAAAACTATACACATAATTAAAGTTATAAGAGTTCTAAAGCAAATTAAATCTAACACAATCACATTAAAAACATAATTACTTTAAAATAGTTGAGATTCCAACTTCTTCAATTATTCTACTTCATCTTCATTACTTTCTCCTCCTCTAATATCTCCCATAGACTGATAATAGATGTACAAATTGTAAAAGAGTTAGTATGAGAATTGATCAGTCAAATTTTCATCGATCCATCCTTTTTTCTTGAACAGCTGCACCAAACCTGCTTCAATTTATCTAATATGATCAAAGTTCTCATTCATCCTCCAATCCAAGTGATCAAAAAGGAAATTAAGATTTCCTCTTGCATTCATAATACTTTGAAGTTCTCTTTTGATTTTCTTCTTTTTTTGTCTAAAGCTATTGAACTTCCAACTATATAGGGAATTAATGGTGTTAAAGCATGTGATGAATGATCCAAGATAATATCCAATGCTTCATTTCCATTCCCAATATAATTTTCATCAATAGGAATCATGGGCTCCCAGGGTAATAATACTTTCTCCCAACTTTCATATGGCACTCAAGATTGACTGCAAAGTAAGAAAATTGTAGAAGGATGCCTCAATCCATATATAGGCCCATTCATAATAATACTCATAATAGATTTGAAAATAATTGATCCCACATCAATGGGCTTTCCTATTTGAATGCAATAGTTTGAAATTGTACTTTCTTTTGCAACTCTACTAATCTTCATGGTAGGGATTAATTTTACAGAGATGAAGAAATGTCATTGTTTAGATATTGGGTTAAGCAGTGAAGCATAGAAACTAACGTCTCTCATCTCTGATTTCCTAATTATTATTTTCATCCATAAAAAACTGGTATACATCTTGCATCATATCTCTCGTTGGGATAAAATTTGTATAATGACAGATTGGCACACTTTATAACATATACAAATCAATAATTTGTGGCATAGTAATTAGTACAGTCTTACCTTAAACGAAGACGACTCCTTGGGTAATTTCATGTAAGTTAGCATAAAATTCCTTTACCAGTGGTACAACAACTACAGCGGTAGTGTAGCATAGAACTTCCCAACGTCTCTGTACTATGATTTTATCAATCGGTGAACTTGGATTACTTAATCTATAATTGACAAAGCCTCTCTTCTTGATAAGTCTCTTTTTCATGATGACTTTGTCATATAATCTCTGCGCGGAAAAACTGATAAACTTTCTTCTATTGAAAACTCCATACCTTGAATTATTTCTGGAATTGGAAGCCATGGATTTTGAAATTTGGAAGTTTCTGGTCGTCAAAGGTCATTTTCAGGCCTTTAAAAACACCTCTCGATGGTTATTTCGAAGTGCAATTCCACCAAAGTCCGTCAATTCATTCCTGAATGAACGAAACTGCTTGGGACGCTGTCGGCCCTCCCGATGGCACTATCGGCACCATGGCTTGGGTAGATGGACGTAGTCGGCGCTAGAGACCAATATTGCGTCGCTTCTTTTTTTTTGTTAAATTCAATTCTAAATTTTTTTCAAATACCAATATTTATCTTAATTTATGATATATAGAATTGTGTAGGATACAAAAAAATTATTATTTCCTAATATATAAAATGCTTTTTAAACAAAATAGTAAGATATTTAGATATATAAATAGATATATATGGGTTTCCTCCCACAAAGTGCTTAGTTTAACGTCGTCCGCCCAACATACCATTGTTTAATCATGATGACTCAACATCAAAATTTTTTTAAATTGTGGCATGTGGCCTTCATAATCATGTTTCAATTGATGTCCATTAACTTTAGATATCTTTTCAGTTTTAGGATCTTTAATAACTACAGTTCCATAATGATAGACTTTAATCACATTGAATTGTCATAACCATGTAAATTTCAGTTTTCCTGGAAATAATCTCAATCCAGTAGTATATAATAGAACTTCTTGTCTAGGTTTAAATTTCTTTTTAATAATCTTCTGATCATGCCATGTTTTCATTTTCTCTTTATAGATTTTTATATTATCATATGCATCATTTTTAATCTCCTCAAGTTCATTGAGTTGCAATAATTTTTTCTCCTTAGCATCTTTTAGATTAAAATTAAATTCCTACAATACTTTATGTTTCAATTCTACTTGTAAGTAGCATGTTTTTTCGAAAATAAGTCTATATGGAGACATTCCAATAGAAGTCTTATAAGCAATTCTGTAAGCTCATAGTGCAATATCTAATCTAGCAGACCAATCCAATTTATAGAGATTTATAGATTTTTCTAAAATTCGTTTTATTTCATGATTTGATATCTCTGTTAGACCACTCGTTTGAGGATAATAAGCAGTAGAGAGTCTATGCATAATATCATATTTTTTAATCAATTTCTCGATTCTCTTATTCCTAAAATGGGATCATTCATCCGTAATAATCACTCTCGGCATTCCATATCTTGTAAAAATATTTTTATTTAAAAATTTTGAAACACTCCGAGCATCACACTTAGGTACAACAATAGCTTCAATCCATTTGGACATATAATTGACAACAAGTAATATATATAAATTTCCAAATAAAGGCATAAATGGTCCCATAAAATCTAATCTCCATACATCAAAAATTTTGAACTTCTAATGTGTAATTTAGAGACATTTTAATTCTTCTAAAAATATTTCCTACTTGCTGACATCGATCGCATGTTTTAATATATTCATTAATATCTCTAAAAAGAGTAGGCCAATAAAATCCAGTTTGTTAAATTTTATGTGCAGTTCTATTTGTTCCAAAATGTCCTCCAAATTCATAATCATGACATCATTTAATTATTTGTTGAGTTTCTTTGTAAGACACACACCTTATAATAATTAGATCTTTACACTGTTTATATAAATATGGGTCATCCCAAAAATAGAACTTTGAATCATAAATAAATTTATGTAATTGTTGATTCTTAACATCTAGTGGTAGAATATCTCTTACAATATAATTTACTATATCAACATACGATGGTATATTCATTATATCAAAATTATATAATTGTTCATCTGGGAAAGTTTCCAAAATTTTATTTGCAAAATTAGTTAAAATTTCTTGTTTTAATCTAGAAAAATGATCCGCTATTTAATTATCATTTCCCTTTTTATCAACTACCATAAAATCAAACTCTTGAAGCAGAAATATCCATCTAATTAATCTTAATTTAGCGTCCTTCTTTTGCATTAAATATTTGATAGCAGAATGATCTGTATGCACTATACATTTAGCTCCAATTAAGTAAGTTCTAAAATTATCAAAGATATAGACTATAGCTAATAACTCCCTTTCAGTAGTAGTTTAACTAATTTGAGCATCATTTAGAGTTTTACTAGCATAATATATTACTTTAAAAACTTTATTGTGCCTTTTTTTTCTTAAAACAGCTCCAATAGCATAACCACTAGCATCACATATTATTTTAAATTATTTCTCTGAATTAGGTGTAATAATTATAGGTGTAGTGATTAATTTTTCTTTCAACAGTTCAAATGTTTTTTATGAATTCCTCATTAAAATCAAATTTCATATCTTTTTTCTAAAAGTTGGCATAATGACTTAGTTATTTTTAAAAAAAATTATATAATGCTTGTAGAAACTACCATGTCCTAGAAAACTTCTTACCCCTCAAACCGTAGGAGAAGGTGGTAATTTCTTAATAACTTGAATTTTTGCAGAATCTACTTCCATGTCATTTTCAGAAATTTTATGCCCAAGTGCAATTCCTCCTGCAACCATAAATTAACGTTTTCCCAATTTAGTACTAGGTTGATTTTTCCAAATAATTCAAGAACTTTTTCTAAATTATTTAAACATAATTCAAATGAAGTCCCAAATACAAAAAAAAATCATCCATGAATACTTCCTTTCCATGTTCAATTAAATTACTAAAAATTGACATCATACATCTTTAAAATAGCGCATGTGCATTACATAGTCAAAAAGACATTCTACGAAAAGCAAATGTTCCATAAGAGCTTGTAAATGTTGTTTTCTCTTGACCCTCAGAAGCAATTGGAATTTGGTGATACTTGACATATCCATCTAAAAAATAATAATATTTGTTTTCAACTTATCTATCCAATATTTGATCTAGAAAGGGTAAAGGAAAGTGATCTTTCCTGGTGGCCATATTTAATTTTCTATATTCTATACAAATTCGCTAACCAGTAACTTGTCTTATTGGAATTAATTCATTTTTCTCATTTACTTCAACTGTCACTCCTTTCTTTAGAGCATAGTGAATTGGACGTACTCAAACACTGTCTGAAATATGATATATAATTCCAGCATCTAACCATTTTAAGATTTCTTTTTTAACAACTTATGTCATTATTAGATTAAATCTCCTATTAGGATCAGCTTTAGATTCATACTGTTCATCAAATAGAATTCTGTGCATACAAAATTCCTTTATTATCGGTTAAAGTCCATCCAAAAGTCTTTTTATATCTTTTCAACATTTCTATTATTTTTTGTTCTTGAATTTCAGTTAAATAAGAAGATACAATAACAAACAATATAGATGAATCTCCTAAAAATAGATATTTTAAATGGGCAGGTAATGCTTTCAGTTCAAGTTCAGGTGGTTTAATATTTGAAGGAATAAGATTTTTATTATTATTTTCCAACAAGTCTAAAGTTTCAAATTTGTCCTGAACATAATCTAAATTCTCTTCTTTTATTTCATTCTCAATCTCACAATACTCTTCTTACCTTAATTTTTCTTCGATCACTTCCTTAAATTGCTCATTACTCAGATAATCAGTAACTTTCATCCTAAAACATTCATTATCTTTTTTTATTGCAGGATATATCATAGCTTTTCCAATAATAAATGTTCCTTCTTAATCATTAACACTCATTATTATTTCTCCTTTTTGCACATCTATCACAGCTCTCCTAATTGCAAGAAATGGTCTTCCCAAACTAATAGGATTCTTTTTATCTTCCTCCATATCTAATACGATAAAGTCTATAGAAAAAAATAATTTATCCACTTTTACTAATACATTTTCTATAACTCCTTTAGAATAAGTTATTGTTCTCTTCTAAATCTAAACGTTTAAAAATTGATAGAGGCATAAGATTGATAGTTGCTCCTAAATCACATAAGGCTTTTCCAAAAAACTTTTCACCAATAGCATGAGGTGTAGTAAAACTACCAGGATCTTTTAACTTTTCAAGAAGTTTTTTCTGAATAATAGAGCTACACTCTTCACTGAGTGCAACGGTCTCATGATATGAAAACTTCCTTTTCTTGTTCAGTATATCCTTCATAAATTTCACTTAACTTGGCATTTTTTCCAAAGCCTCAATGAATGGACTATTTATCGTTAAATTTTTAAGAATTTCCAAAATTTTTGTAAATTTTTTATCTTTATTCTTCTGCTTCAATAATTGAGGAAACAGAGGTAGTGATTTTTTTAAAGGAACTTGTATTGGTTCATTTTCATTGTGATCACTTTCAATCTCTTCCTTCTCCTCCTCAACTTCAGTTTCTCTTTGGATTTTTGTTTCTACTTCTTTTCCACTTTATAATTGAATAGCTTTAATTTTCTCCTTATTTTGATCTTTTGGGTTAACTTTCACAGTACTCGAAAGAATTTCTGAAGGCTTGATACTAAATGCAGTAGCAATATGTTCTAATTGAATTTCAATATTTCTAATAGTATCCCCTTAATTTTATATTTAATTTCCCATGTTCAAAATTACTTCTTCCATCGTCAACTTATTTTCCTTAACTTGTGGTTTATGGTTAGAGTTAAATTCAGGAGGATAAAAAGGTCGATAGTTAGGATTTCCTTTGTTGTTTGAAATTTTTGAAGGATTCACCAAATTGCTGTAATTATTCTAACTAAAATTAGAATGATTTTTCCATCCAGGGTTATAATAATTAGAATGGGGATTGTTATTTTCATTATTTATAGCATTCAAATTTTCATAAGATCATTGAGTATCAATTATCTTTATAGTGAATTTTCTTCTAATATTGGTGGTATTTAAGAATAGTTCACTCCAATTTGATCAATCTTTTTTGTTATAGCAGCAATTTGAGATGTTAAAATATACATTACATCAGAATCATGAATTCTAGTTACTCTCTTAGGATTTACCATTCAGAGGGCCATTGAAAATTATTAGTAGTCATTTCCTCTATTAAAGAGTATGCTTCATCAAAAGGTTTTGACATTAGTGATCCACCTGCAACAACATCTATAATATATCTCAATGATCATACTAATCCATTGTAAAAAAGTTTAAATTATTAACCAATCTGGTAAAGCATGGTGTGGACATTTTCTAATGAGATCTTTAAATTTTTCCCAGGCTTTATATATTCATTCCCCTTCAAATTGACAAAAAGATGTAATATCATTTCTAAGATTATCAGTTTTCGAGGGTGGAAAATATTTAGCCAAAATTTTTTTTGATAGTTCTCCATAAGTTCTGATAGATCCAGGTGCTAATGAATTCAACCAAGCTTTATCTTTTTCCCTTAATGAAAAAGAAAAAATTCTAAGCCTAACAACATCATTAGACACTCCATCATATTTAAAAGCAGCACATATTTCAAGAAAACTAGCAAGATATAAGTTAGGATATTCAGTAGGTGTTCCTCCAAACTGATTTTTTTTGTAAAATTTGGATAATAGTAGGTTTGAGCTCAAATGAATTATCAATAATATCAATATTTTGAATAGTCAAGTGAAGTTCATATGCTGTAGGATTAGCAAAATCTTTAAAAGTCTTTGTTGATTTTCATTTATTTGACTATCTAAGTTATTTTCCATTTCGTTTAAATTTTTAATTTCTTTTTGTTGTTTTTGAATTTTTCTAATAGTATATTCTAATTTTGAATCGTAAGGTACTAAACCTTCAGATCCAATATTTCACATAAACAAATATAATAAGCAAAGAAAATTTTCTTAAAAATACTCTTAACTGTATATTTATTTCTTTGGATTTTTGGTTTTATTATTTTTATATTTTTATATTTTATAGTTATCGCTAAATTACTTAATTTACCATATCTATTTAATTTACCATTACCTTCCCCAGCAATGGTGCCAAAAACTTTATCTCGATGATATAGTTGTGCAAAATATATAAAGTTGACTCGCTTTAGAACACTACCAAAAAATTGATGTGTTATTTTAAGAATAAGAAATTTAAGCAATCCATATAGGGATTCTACGCAAGTATACGTATTGTTATCAAGTAATATAGGACTTTCTGTTTAAACCCTAAATATCGATCCCACTAGGAATGTTTAAATTTGAGATGACAAATTAACTAGGAAATTCACAGCAATAAAATAAAATTACTATCAGTAATTTTGAATATTTGATGTACTATCAAAACTAAATGATTAACTACTAACAAAACTGAAATGCAAAGTTTAAACACTAACTGCCAAACTATGTTTATGTGATGAAGTTATCTAACATGAAGAAACATCTTTCCCATGACAATGAGTTTTGGTAAAATGAGATGAGATAAATGGTTTAAATATGTATTGTGCCAAATAGGAGTAATTTTAATTCTCTACCATGCTTCAGTGTTATAGAGAATCATTGGCTAATCTCAGGTTTAGTCCCTAAATCTTTGGTTAGGATGGGAGGATACTGTCTCTCACCTCACTTCCCTTCCTTTGAAGGCTAATGCATGCTTTAGTTTTTAAACACTAAGACCAAATTGGGGATTTTAGTCTATCACCCTAAAATTTCCAATTCTACACCCAACAATGTATATTTCCCTATTTATTTACACTTAATTCCATAAAAAAAATACTTCTCAATGGAATTAAATGTGATTCTCACTCTATTATAGAACTCATACTCCATTTCTCAGATCATATGTTTCACAAAATATTTTAACATTTCAATTGACCAGATTGAAAGTAAATTAAGAAAGGAGTTGAAAACCCATCACAATTTATTTTATATTTTAAAATTGACACTTCCAAATTATCTCTTCATTTCACCATATCTCAGAGTAGGGAGAAATATAAAGAAAATTACTCAGAATTCATGAGAAATATACAACAAAACAAAAATTTCATATATAAAAGAAAGTTCATACAACAACAATAAACAAACAACACTTATCTGAAACTCTTTCTCAAAGCAAATCCCTTATAGCCTCTTTTGGACTCTTTATCTCTTTACAATACTCTTGATTCTCTCTGAGAAGTTATAGAAAGAAGAAAACTCTCACTTCTCTCCCTCTCTAATAACTCTTACAAAACAATTCTCACTTAAACTCACCACAAAAGCTCAAAACACTAAAGAAAATAAATGACTAATGGACTTAAAGTGGTTTGGGGGAGTGGAAGAGAGATTTTTTTATCAATTTTCACTCCAAATAAAGTCTAATGACAGTTTTCCAATAGGTGCATCCAAAAACTCTTCAAAAGCATCCAAATTTGTCGAATCTTCTAGAAATCAGTCTGACACCAACATTAGCGCCGTTGTCGCCAGTGGTCTGTGAATTATTTCAGTGATTTCTGTCAAATGGCGTCGTCAGTGCTGCTCCTGGCACCATCAACACTGAGGATATTCTGGCCTCTGTTCTGTATATTTGCACTGTTGGTGTTCATCTTGGTGCCGTCAGAGCTGAGTATTTCTTCAAAAACGTCATTTTGACTCAAAATTCCATCATTTTTGCTTTTTTTTTTGCTCAAGTCCTAAAAATCAACAACTTGCAATAAAACATGAAAAATTTCTTCCTTTAAAGTGCAATATCACCAAAAATGAGTATAAAATATAGGCATAATATGCATATATTTTTTGGTGCATCATATGTGAGTGGAGGTGCACAGCTTGGCTAGAAGTGTGAGTGAATTGCTCTTGCATGAGTGTGACCACATGCGCAGGTGCTGGCATGCAAGCACGTAATTTAATGCACTTGCACGTAGTTACACCCGGCTGCACGCATTTTTTGGTAGGGGAGCGCAAGGGTACCGACGCGCGCTTGTTTGAGCACGTGGGCGATGAAGTTTTTTTTTGTGAGGAATTTCAATCCTTTTATAATATTATATTTATTATTATATTTTTTAACTAAATTTTTAAATTTAAATGCCATGATTTATGCATTATTGACTCATTCATGGAACCTAAGCAATATTGGTCTCTTTCCTAAGTAAAATTGACATTCCAAACAAGCTCGCGCAGCCCGTTCTGTCATCCGAGGTCACCTAAATAAATTTATCAATGATCAATCCAATTTAAGTTTGATCACATGCGACATGGAAAATGAGATCTGTCAGTCTGATCAAAGTCGTTCGAAAAAAAAAAATGCATTCAGCAGGATTCCACAATGGACTGGCCTTCGCCTATGCAACAGCTAGAGTGTAGAAAAATGTTTTTGTTTGTGTGCCCCTCAATGCACATAGGAGGATCTTAAATGAATTGCAGCATAGGAGTCAATAAATTCAATAAGCACAGTTTCTTAGTACTTTTGCAAGCATCATACGCATGTGACATAAAAATTGATGCCAACAGTAGTGTACTTTGAAAAATTAATCGCACATGGGAGTTCATTTATTGATCTCATTTTTTATGACATAGGACTTGCACGAAAATTTTCCAATTGTCTGGTACAACCACATTGGCCAAAATTCTAATTGCCCTTTTTTTTGGCCTGGCGGGGCACACTAGGCTTTGGAGTGACCACGCCCAAAAGTATCTTGTCATGGGCCTAGCTTGGGCATGATCACGCCCAAATGCTTCCTGACATGGTCACGCCAGCCCTGAGCGTGACCATGCCCAGGTACGTATTGAAGTGGCCACTCCACGTGATCACTTCGTTTGACATGCCATCAATATATGGCCTTCGTCTACAGATCAGATCACAAACTATTGCTCCATTTTGTTGGCAGTAATTCGTGGCCTATTAATAGTTTGATTCATCTTTATCGTTGATGTGTCATCTAATTGAACAGCCAATAACCATCTAACGACGCCTTCTTTAGCCTGTAAATATGCAGTTATCCACTCTTCGAGACACACTAAAACTCACATTCACACTCAGACACACTCTTTGAGAATCTCCAACTCTTCGACAGTTACCTCGGACAACCCGAAAAGAGGAAGAAAGAAAGCATTCCTCCACCGAGCTTCCTCATCCAGTCAACCTCCTCCTCCTGGTAAGCTTTCTGCTTGCTTGCTTTTAATTTAGGTATTTTAATTAATTTTTAAGTTTTTAGTTGATTTTAGTCTAGATTAACCAACTCAATAGCCTTGGATTATGCTTGGGTTTGGGATCAACTTAAGTCAACTAGACACAACCTAACCTTAACCTCCCTAAAATTATTCTAACCTAGCCCAATCCACAAACCCAACCTAACCCAATCCTTAAACCAATACCCTAAACTAAAACCTAAATCTAAACATAACATTAAAACCAACCCAACCTAGGTCTAACCTAACCAATGCTTAACCTTAGACCTAACCTAACCTAGGTTCAACCCGGACTCAACCTTAGACCTAACCTAACTTAGGCTAACCCACACCCGACATTAGACTTAGTCCAACTTAGGTCTAACCCAAACCCAACATTAGACCAAACCCAACCTAGGTCTAACCTAACCTAGGCTTGAACGAAGACCTAACCCAACCTAGGTCTAACTCAAACACAACCTTAGACGTAACCCAACCCGGTTTGACCCAACATAACTCAGGTCAAACCTAAATCAAACCTAAGCCAACTCGAGTCAACCTAGGTTAATCTGGGTTAAACCAAAATCAAACCTAAGCCAACCCAAGTCGACTCAACTTAACCCGAGTCAAACCCAAATCAAAGCTAAGTCACCCAAATAAAACCCAACTTAACCCAAGCAATTCTATGCCCAACCCAGACCCAAATCAGCTAATTCATTTTGTACCTTAACTCAATTTTGAGTTTTCTTAAGCTGTAAATTTAACATACCTCATCTCAAGCCCAAGTCTAATCCAAGGCTAAAGTTTGTGTTATTTTATGTTTTTTATTTCATGTTTTTTTTGAAAGTTATTTCGTGTTCAAAAGCCAATAAAAAATAAGAATATAACCCAAGAAGATCCGATATAAACCTTAGGTTAACTAACTTAGACACCAAATCGAGGGTCATACACTTACCCAGATTTGTTTGAGTTTAGAAGCTTAGGTTATTTTAGGTACCCTAGTTAGTGCTAAGGACTAGGACATACCAAACAATAAACCTACCCCTTGAGACTAGAGGAAATACCTTAGAATGAAGTAAACCATGATTATTGAAGAAGATATTTCAGACTGCTTCAAAATTATGAATCCTTTATGTTCTGAAATTCAAGGGAGATCTTTGGTTTTGAGGTTTTTCATAGTAAATGGATACCAACATTCCCAGGATAATGGAAAGTCATGGGCATCTTGATCGCAGACATTGTTTCTAAAGTCTAGGTTAGTCTGCCTATATAATTCATTATTGAATTTATGGTTCCATTTCTCATCTAGAAATTATTTCCTACCTGACTCTATCCTCATCTTAGAGTTCTAATCATTTATGTCAGTCAAATCCAGCATCTCTAATCTATCTTATGATTTCACTTGATTAGTTCAACTCATCAGAACATTTCAAATCTGTCTTAAAATTTTATTCCATGTTTTGGGCATTTCCCATGACACACCATCATCAAATTGTAATTCCCATCTCCATAAACTTATCTCTTCTAATTTGGACCCTCCATTCCAATTATGAAAGTTCGATCACTTGCAATTTGGCTCTTTACATTAATCAAGAGTTTTCTTTAGTGATCAAAACTCAAAAGAAGTAATTAACTAAAAGGAATTTTCTTGTAGGGAACAAGAGCCCATAATTAAAATAAATCATATCTTACACCTATAAGATAAGTGAAGAATCTTGATTATGTAGATCCATAAATTCTAAATATTTTCCTCTTTTGAATTATTGATTCCATTCTAAAGTAATACTTCTTTCTTTCAAGATAATATTTTTTTTAATATCGTATCCCTTCATATAGATAGAAATCTTTTGAAATCTATGGTGGCTAACAACAAAAAATAAAAGAAAAACTCACCATTCTCAAATTTCATCATCCCATAAATATTCATTAATGAACAGAGAGATATAAGGCATAACTTTAATTGAGAGTTTTTTTAATAGCAATTCTTGAGATATAATTAATAATGAGAGAGGCCCCTCATAAGGATATTAGATCCCAGAATAAAATAAATGTTGTCTTACACCCATAAGTTAAAGAAAATATCCTAGTTTCACTGATCCATAAATCACAAAGATTTTCCTCATTCGAATGATTAGATCCATTCTTTGGTAATATTTCTATTCGTTAAGATAGTATATTATTCTTCAAGTGTTGTATTCGATCATTTAGATAAAAATCTTTCAAGGTTTATGGAGACTACCAACAACACATAAAAATCCCATCACCCTCTATCATCCTGAGGTGGCTCGTTGTCTTCTTGTCTAGGTCGTTGGCTATCGTTTGGCCTCCACCCATCATCATGAGAGGCCCTCTTCTATGAGCAATGTTTGGGTAGTTCTTTGTGGTATGCTCCTCTTCTTGTTGGTGGCATGCTTTCATACTAACCGTACATTTTATGATGTTGAATCTAAATATGTCCTATGGATCACTCCCAAGGTATAGAGTATGGGAAGGATGACAGTTCAAATTGGATGTTACAAGTTATTATGGTACTTTTTCGCATTTTTAATAAAATCTGACACCCTTTTATATTCATAAACGACATTGACACGTTTCATATTCATAACTGCTCTTATCGTTCAGTCAGCTATAAAGCTTTGGTCGGTCGAAATACGTTCAATCAACCGAAAGTTCATCTGCCCTCTCAATGGAATCTTGAGTAGAGACTTTCCTATCGTTAGGGTGAATTTGGATTGTCAGGCAGAGGGTGTTTCACTGTAATCTTACAGACAACTCTTCTTATGCAAGGGGCCTTTTGAAAGGATTTGATATTATATGAATCAATTGGATAGATAGCATAATTAAAGAAAAAAAATATTTAAGTGTTATATATGTAAATAAATAAGAATTAAGTGGTATGTAAGTAAATGCCTTCTTTTTTTTAACTATTGGGGATATTACAATATTGCGGATGTTTTTAATTATATGAATCAATTGGATAGCATAATTAAAGAAAAAAAAATATTTAAGTGTTAGATATGTAAATAAATAAGAATTAAGTGGTATGTAGGTAAATGCCTTCTTTTTTTTAACTATTGGGGATATTACAATATTAAGTAGGTATTTAAGTGCAAAATCATAGTTTTTATGTAAATAAGGGTTCATTTTAAAGTTTTGATAATGACTTTTAAAATTTTAACAATTAAACATTGAAAGATTTACATACATACCACTCAATCCCTATATACTCTGAGGTTTCAACTACTCTTCAAATTATTTAACGTGGTGCTATATAGATGGTTCTTTTAACTTTCACCCACAAGTATGATGAATTTTATTAAATTTAAATGATTGTTTATTGCAAAATTATTTAGTGCTTCAAATAATTGAAGAGTTCTCTAACTCTCTGAATGTTTAAATAAGAACTTAGAGAATCTTAACAAAGATTTATTAATCACTTCTATTTTGAGATTCTAAATTTCAAACATTTGAAACCCATAGTTTCCCTAACTATACTAACTTAATGCCTTATATAATATGTTTATTATCGCCGCTATTATAATTAAAAAAAACTCACACTTTATACCCTATAAAGTATTTTTCGTTTTATAAAGATTACTACCATAACTTGAAAGAGAGCCAACATCTTGGAAGTTTAGTAGAAACTTAACAAGAAAAAAAATTTTAAAAGACTAAATATTAAATCGTCTAAGACAATAATTAGAGAATTAAGAAGAAATGAAGTAATTTCAGCATAAGTCATCCAAATATGATAAGAGGTTATTCTATTGATAAAAAAATTTAATAACCTAGTAGAATGTTAAGAAAAAATATTTATAAAGTATATAGTTCAACCACATTATTTGAAAAAAAATTTTTGAAGTTGATCTTTTGAGCCTATAATAATATTTAAATTTTCATGATCACAATTAAATATACCTTTCACCTAACAAAATTGAACACATAAATATAAAAAGGCATTTAACGAAAGAAAGTGAGGATTAAAATTTTTTTAATAAAGAAAAATTAATTATCACCTTAGTCAAGTCATTAAATCTTGCTCTTATTAAGTTAACATATTTTTTAAATATCATTTAAGATCATACTAAAGATTAATTAATTAAAAGTCCCAATAAATATGATTTTAAAATCTTGTAATAAAATGATAAAAATAAAAAATAGGGCCAAGCAAATCTTCTTAGAAGTTTGTGGGTATTTATTACAAAAGGTTATGTGCTCAACAAAATTCTAGAGATTTTAAAACCATAAAAATTAATCATAATAGCTTTCTATAACAATTTTTAGATCTCCAAAAATTACATTATAGGCCTAATTCCTCCCAAAAATGCCGTTTCCATTGTCCATTTTCTGCTGCCTCCACGAAGTTAGCCATGTAAATTATCATTAATAATAAAGAATGGCAATGAAAAATACATTGAAAAGGAAGCCTAATAAAATCGATTTCTTCTATGACTTGTATTCTGAAAGACGAAGATACTGCTGTTCAAAATGAGGGGGTTTCAAAGTCAATTTGAGCAGCATAAGTCTTACCCAGAATCAACACGGCAAACATAAATGGTGCATGCAACTTTCCAGGCTTAATCATCCGCATGTTCGTACTCGATTGGAGCCAGTAAGAGCAGAGAAAAACTCGTAAAATGGTCGTAACAAATGAAATCAAGTTAAAAGAGGTGCGAGCTGTACGCTGACTAGATCGCCAAGAGCTCCACGGACATCCATCTGTAGAACATTTGCTA
>JXCR01041530.1:0-62898 GCA_002079205.1 Phalaenopsis hybrid cultivar
AAATTTGTAATAGCCACCGCACCTAGCTTATCAACAGATTATTTTTAATCAGCTTATCAGCATATTATTCAATAAGTTGCAGCTGCCCCACACAGACCCTAAATGGAGAAATGGATGTGAATGCGAAGGAAAAAAAGGATGCAGCCAAGGATGGAGCAAAAGGAACGAAGATAATGAGAGCTACATGTAAATAGGCTATTTCTCATCGGAGAATGCTCATAAACTTCAAATGGAAGGTAACATGAAAGCATTTAATATTGAAAATTAACGGAGAAACTACATTAAGGACCTATTGGCAGAAAGAATCTTGAAGAACCTAATTCAAGTGCTTTTAAAAGCATGATATATTAAGTGTAGTCCATATCTCAAGGATAAGAGTGTAATTAATCCTAAAAAAATAGCAACTTTATCACAAAAGTACAATACCTACAAGACAAATGATTAAGGGCACTAGAAATTAGTGTTATCAAAGCCCAATGAGAAGAGAAAGGCTTCATTTTTGCTTCAAAGTGCAATACGCAAATCGAAGCAACGCAAATCAATTTTCATTGGCAATATTGAAGTCAATATCACTGCATGAAAGATGTTGATGAAAGTAATTGTGAAAGTCATTATAGCGGCCACAATCTTCACTTATTTGTTGAAAGGATATGTGAACATATCTCATGGAATAACCTTATTTTTTCAAACCTCCAATGTCCTTTCAATAACACCACATAAAGATGAGTGTATCTTATTAAACACCTCATTTTTTTCCCGAACAATGTTATTACCTCTTTCAAAATCAGAAATGTGATATTTTGTATCGAAAAATAATTTCAGATGTCCTATTTATAACATATAATATTTCTCTATTAGAAGTACAATCATAAGTATTGTACAAAAAAAATTATTTAAATTATTTATACTCAAGCAAACCTGAAAGCGGCTTGGGAAAATTGCATTTATTATTTTTCATAGCAAATTTAAATAAACGACTATCATGTGCGTTGTATTCTCATCCAGTCATTACAAAGATGAAACATATATTGAAATCACATACAGCCATCACATTCTGTATTGATGAAACCATTTGTCGTCAATGTATCTGAATATCATGCAAAGAGTGTGAGCGATGTATAAGTTATAATACTCATACATTAAGCATAATGCAGTTATAATAATTCTTTTGTGTCTTTCTCAATCAATGTTATTTATTGTTGTTATTCTAAGAAAGCAAACACAATTAAATATCATGAATTAGAAATTGTTATATTAAAAAAAACCATAACACTAGTAACACATAACGATACATACAAAAAAATAATGAAAGATGGTAGTATTGATACATTAAAAGTAACATCTCCTACACCCATATCAGTCAAAATAAAAAAAAAACATCAAAAATAACATAACACTCATACGTTCCAATTGTCATAAAAGTGACGTAAATTAGCTATCTTAAGCCAAGTAGCCATTGGCATAAAAAACTCTATCAGTGGGATCTTCTAACAACTTCACTGAATACAAGTATGGTGACATATCTTCATAAATCTCTGCACTTTCTTCAAATACTTTCATAACTTATTGAATAGAAGTTGCATGTGACGTGCTAGGCTCATTAATGCATGCAACAACTAATTGTGTGATTTGACTTCTTAAAAAAACTGCACAATATTTATTTTTTTTTCTCAGTTCTAAGACATTGGGAAGGAATAATAGATCTAACTTTGTTAACGTTAAGATTAGACCCTTTAATTGAGTCGGGTATTTGTTCAGATCTACATGCTCAACTATGTTTAATGTGCACTCTCTCGCTTGGTGTCCATACATGATCACCGATGGTCTCAACTCAACCAAACATTAGGTAAAACTTTTTTTCATGCTCAAGATCAAAATCACTAAACTTGAACTTCTTGGCAATTGGCACGATATACAATTTAATTGATAGTTGATAATTGATATAATTTAAATGACTTCAAAAAATATAAATTTCTTGAAAGTTTAATAATTTTAACCTCCAACCACTCTCACCATTCTTCTAAAGCATCAGCACATCGCTTTATATAGGATCCCAGCCTAAGCGTGTTGATCCTTGCGTTAACTCTTTTCATATTTTCAATCCATTTTTTATTAATCGCATTTGTTCTTCAATTACATTCTATGATATTCTCTTCCAGTACTTTCTTTAATTTTTTTAATAATGTTTATCATCTTTCTTTGTTAAAATATACCCAATTCTACTTCCTTTAACCAGATATTGCAAAAGATTTACTCAACATATTTTTCCCAAATAACAGACGATCCGTTTTCTTTTATCTTACTTGTCGCCACCACTAGCATGAAGAGAACTAATCAACATAAATTTTTACAAACATAAAGTTGAACTCATGAAAACAAAAATTAACAAGGAAGCAATCCACAACTCCCCAACCCTTTCTCTATTTGGCACAAAAGTGTTATAGACAAATTCATTATAAAGCCCAAGCCCCATAATTTGTTATGTATAACCAAGTGAATTCAACAAAGCAATCCAAAGGTCAACTAACCATTTATTCACATGGCACAAATGTGTCAAAAACCAACTTCAATATAAAGCCCGACCATAAAAATTCAAATAATCTAGAATGGCAAAAACTTACACATAGCAAAATCTGTTCAAGTGAAATCAATAACTAGCAAGATAATAGAAAATAAACATCTGAAAGCCCACAGCTAGCAAGATAACAGAAAAAAATAACTGAAAACCCATAGCTAGCAAGATAACAGAAAATAAACATCTGAATTCTAGCATAACAGTATACCTTGAGTTAATTTTTTTTCCAAACTCAATTAGAACTAGGCCCATACTTTTTAATCATTTCAATTTAGATCATTTTCATACATACAACTACGGGTTGCGCAAGATATACCATGGCTAAGGATCCATGAAAGTTTAATTAGAGTGAAACCATGGAACACGGGTGAGCGATAGCGGCATAAAAAGGACAGTACGTTTAATTAAACGAACCTACGCCTTGAAAGGCAAGCTGGTGAAGCTCAACAGAACCACAAAATAATTTTTAAAAGTGTCATAACATATATATAATAATCACCACTAGCATATCATCTTGAATACATGTTTTCAAATACCATTTGCCACACACATCTATGGAAAAAAGCTCAGTCAAAAAAGTAATGAACCAATTGAAGCATCCAAATAGCGTAGTGCTACAAAGTATTGATTGAACCAACAGAACCTTATTTTAAAATTCTCATAATCGACTCAACCAAGCTTAACAAGAATTAGCAAATACATAGACTACATGGCTGAAACCACTCCATGGAAAAGCCTTGCATAGTTCAAGAGCACTTGCACATGTATTAGCAACATTGCATACACAAGTTCATATCGAAAATCCTTGAATCACCAAATACAGAAACCGCAAATCATAAAGAGCAAACCCACCGAGACAGAGACCAGAAGCCATAAAAAATAGCCCAAAAATAAAATTTATCCATCAATTGAGTTCTCTGTTTCAAAAATTTTTCAAAATCATGATTATTCGGTATGAGCCTACCAAGACAAAGACCACAAACCACAAAGAATAAGCCATCAAAAAAAGTTTAAGAATAAAAGGCATCGGACGACGAAGGCCCTCAAAGAAAAACTCCATCAATCAATCTCTCGGTTTCTAAAATTAAACAATTTCACAGAAAAAACGAATTAGGTTCTTGTCTTCATCAAACAACATTGATCATAGGTTCATACCGAAGGCCCTCAAAGTAATACATCATGGATCGGTGTGCTCTATGTCCAAATTTTTCCAAACACTTCCACAAAAAAACCGAATCGAAACAAATGAGTTGCTCCGCAAATCTCATGAAAAAGGTTCTTCCCTTTATCAAACAACAGTGCACATAAGTTCATATAAAAAATCCTTCAATTATCAAAGACAGAAGAGATCACAACCCATAAAGTATAAAGCTATCAAGACAGAGACCACAAATCACAAAGAACAAACTCATCAAACAATGTTTAAGGATAGAAAGTACCGGAGAATAAAGGAAAGCAAAGGAAAAAAAAAAGCCAGCAATCAAGCTCTGGCCAAGGGTACAAGAGGACAAAGGAAAGCAAAGGAAGAAAAAGCCCTATGCAGTGAACTGAAGGATCGCTCGAATTAACATGGCCAGAGCAGCGACATAATTTCCATAGAATGAAACCGAGGAACACAGGTTAGCGACGGCTACATAAAATCGAGGGTGTGCTTAATTAAACGCACCAACGCCGCATAAACCAAACAGGAGCATTCTCAAAATTCAACGCAGCCAAAAAGCCGCCCCAAACAAACTCTTAATCTTCTAAAGTTCTCAAATATCAATTTTTACAAATAGATTTAAATAGGTTCACATTATGAACCACCTACTCTTGCACAATTGCAATTCTCAAGTTTCACTAAGATTTCTTAACCAACAAATATAACAACATTAATGAACTCTTTGCTCACAGCTCGCATGCATATTATACTATTTTTTTACTTCATATTTATATTTTGCACAATTTGGATCAATCAAAGTTCTATAACCATAAAATTTAGAAGTCCAATGAAAATTTAGAATGCATACCAGTAGGGCATCAGAGAGGTCTTCCCATTTAACTTCAAAATCATCTGCTATTTTCTGAAAACAGGAAGAAAAATGAAATCTAATTGTAAGAAGTGATTTTACCCTATTAACTAAAATAAGCAAGAAACAACACATAAGTGAGAAAAACATAAATATAAAGATAGAGATAGAGATGTTAATCAACAAAAGGAAATTGATGCCACAAGTGAAATCCATAGAAGGAATTTGATGCCATATGAAATCAATATAAGTAACTTAAATTGAAATGTTGAACCGCCATGGACTTAAAATCTCAGGCAAACCAGTTTACCATAAAATTGCAATCAAGCATTTATCAAAGTTGCGTTAAAATGCTTTTGGTAAAAACAAATACTTGGCAATACCAAAAACTAGCTAGTAGTTTGTTACATAAATGCAATTACGCGACCCTACTAAATGCTTCAGCTTCCTTCAAAAATAAATAGCAAAAGAATATGATTTTTTAACTCATTTTCACTCCAAATTTTACTTATTTTGCAAACAGCTTCTCATATTAACCACCTATAATGTACATGCATTAATTGTACATAGTTTTAAATTATCTAATATAAAATTTCTTCATTAAGATAAATAAATGAAAATAATTGCTTTTAAAGTTAGATTTTCTTTTTGTTTTTTTGCATATAAATTAATTCCGATTTACTTCTTATTTACCTATATGGTTAGTTTAATTAATGAATATAATGGATTAGGTGAAAGGTGAAAATTGGTTTGCTAAGATCTTCTTTTGGAGTTAAGTTCCAAAGGCCTTTCATTTGTAAAACAGATTTAGTTAGCATATGCCGAACCACATTCTAACAGAAATCAAGCACTTCAAATGATTGAACTTGAAAACAAAGGCATAACAAATCAAGGAATTGACGATATTGATTATAAATTATGGATTAAATATACATGGAAATTGATGTTAAAAAAAGTATTCGTCAAGCGCACTCTAATTATATAAACAAAACATAAACATACAGTTATCTTACAGAACATCCTGATTTGATTTCAAACATATTATACTAAAAATATAGGTAGGTATACCGAGAAACAACATGGGATCAATTAAGAATTAACAAAGCAAACTTTGTTAGTATGCACATACGATCCTCAGCATTCAGCAACATTAGTTCTAAATTCCTATGCTTATTAAACAAATTATTTGAAGTCCATGTTGAATGAACCAATCCAGCACTCTTTTTGTTGCTCTGAAACATTCCTAAGATTATTGCTACATTTCCCAACAAATCAGTGAAGTAATATCACCACTTGATGAGAAAGACATATTAGACTTTGGGAGAATGCAATTCATTTAGGAGTACTTATATCGGTTAACCACAAAAGTGCATAGGTAGATTCAATTTAATGTACTTTGTTTTGGAGAGAATATCATTTCTTTATTCAAATAGATCTGATAAGCCAGAGCATTTTTGAGACAACGTTAGAAATCTGAAAACCTTTGAAGCATACAACATGTGTCAGTTCATTTTTACAGGTATACAAGCATGACATGTCAAACATAAATATGACAGCTCCAAATGGATGAAAAAATGATTAAAGCACAATACAAATGAAACTGTAACAGACATACCAAAATGAATGCAAGAATGTAAGTGCTTTGTTCTAGGCCCTTTTATTTCCTAAAACACGAATGACAATAAAATGCAGATTTTTTGCCTCTATTCTTTGACAAGGAACTTTCTCACACACTCAGAATAGAAGAAAGTTTTCGTTCATAAACTTACATGGGTAAAATATATGGGAAAATAGCAGCTTAAAACTTCAAAAAGATCCGGAGCAACATGTGCTGAACCCACTTGTGATAGAAATAATTTGCCAACACTATGAGCTAAACGAAACGTATGTACCAAACACCTTGGATCCTTTTCTTGATCAACCGCTTGAATTAATCCATAAACAAAATCATCACCCTGCAGGATTTCAGCTGTTTGATAAATAGGTAAACACAATGGAAAAATTAAACAAATCACAATCAAGCGTATCATAATTTCAAATGGATCAAATAGTAATTCAATAAACATGTGAATATTACATCCTGAACATAAAGGAACCAGCTTAAGAGTCAAACTTAATTAGTTATTGAAAGGCATAAGAATGTCCTCAATATGAAAGAAATGACAGAACAAACAGTGTTGACGGATCAATTTGGCTTTTCAATGCAAAAGCTTTGGTCCAGCCAAGCTACCTCTCCCTGCTTTCTTTATCTTTTAGATTTTAGGCCTTGGGATCAAGTTGTGATCAACTCTGGCTAGAAAATAAAACAGAATACAGCGAAGAACCAAAAACCAGAAAGGCTAATGGAAGGCACATACTCTAGAATTCTGCAAAGGACCTCGAGACAAACAATATTAATAAAATGACAACTAAAATTTAGCTTGTAACAGCTTGAGCTGTGCGTAAAAATGATATTTTAAATTCATTAAATTACCTGCATTGGAAAAAATTAACAATGAGCATAACAAGAATAATTTTTCAAGTAATTAAGGAAGCTGATAAATTCAAATGATACAGATTAGTTAGGCCATAAAAGATGAGCACTACCAAAGATGCTACGGAGTCGGAGTAGGTATCCAGCAAGAACTGAAAAACTTCAAAGCATAACTGCATGTTCAAAAATAAATGATAAAATTAAAATTAGCACTAACATCATTAGGAGATAAGTGTTTCCACCAGTTCATGCATAGCATAAAACCTGAGAGATCTAACCTTACGATCATGCATTGCTAGCAACTGCACTTGTACATTATCCATCATTGATTGAGCAAGGGTCCTAGCATCACCGTCAACAAGCATACTAACATCACTCTTCCTCTTTAGAAGTGCCAAGCAACCAGTAAGAGCCCCACGCAATGATCTCCAGTCTGCCTAAAGTTACGTCAAATATTATATTACGTACAAATCAACATATACCACAAGTAAAGGCACTAAGTGATCCCTAAATCTGTAGGCTATGCATAAATGGAATGAATCAATATTTCAAAAGGAATACACAGGAAAAAGAATGATTGATAAAGAACTCAACTCACCAGCCTTGATGAGAAAAATCCCGCCAGACTACTAATTGTAAGACTGTCCAAGGCTTTGCCCAAAAGATGTATGAGAACTTCAGCCAGAAAAAGTATACCTGTATATATAACAAAAGTGTAATAGAACATAGACAATAAATTTAAAAATAACGGCGATCAGATAGAGCTGAAACATGGGTCCATATTGACCATTTTGCACAAATATTTGCATCTATGGTAAAGCCTTTTCTTGTAAGTACAAAACCAATTTAAAACTCTCCATCATATTTTTACCTTCTGCTCATCAATTAAGCTAACAAATTTAAACATGGAAGTTACTCAATCTGATGTGACTGGAAATATTTTTCATCTATCATGCACACACAAGCCAACAAAGACACATATAATCGAGCTTGAGCATCAAGAGCTTTAAAAAATGGTTATCATGTAGAATCATTACTCATCAATGTGTAGAAAGTTAATTATTCATGAGTTGGCATAATGATTTGACTTGCAGAGAGCACAAAAGTGTCAATTCAGATTCTAAGTAGTTTGGATGGCAGGCACATTTCAAGTAGGCCATGTGGATGTATCAATTTAAGCGATTCAACGGTGATTTAAAAGGATTAAGAGGCCACATGGGTTTCTTATACTGCAAGCCTTTTATTTCTTCACAAAAAGAAAATGCACCATCTTATGTTTTTTTCCAATAGGGAAGGAATAGAGGTTTCACATTTCTCCTTCAATTTCATTATAAAGGACATGTAGCTCAATGTACTCTATTAGAGAGCTCTCGAGGAAATTTGTAAATTATTTAAGGCGTTAGAAGAGTTCATGTCCATGCCCCCCTTAAAAAAATTGAGTTTCTTAAAATGCTCCCATTATATCAGATTTGTTCCTATGCTAATCACTTTAAGAATTGGTTAGGCCTTCCCGTGTTAATCCCTATCACTCACATCCTCAACTGAATCTCGATCAACCCTCCCTAGATAGCATAAAACTAAGTTTCTCTAATTCTGGTTATAGCTTACTTTCTAGTTGAATGGTATTTCCTAATTGATAGATTTACCTTTGTGACAATTCCAAGTCAGGAAGAGTAGCTCTTACAGCTTTTCCCAATCCCGCTACAAAAGTTAGAATTTAAACATTTACTAGCCTTTTGCCGAAACAAGTTAGTCATTGATTTCTTTTTTAGTTTTCTTAGGATAGCAGTACCACTCTACTTTTGCTAATTAGGCCACCACTCTACTTTTGCAGATTAGGCCCCTGCTTTGCTTCTTTGGTCAAAACAAACAGTACAACAAAAGGCTTCTTCACTACTTATTGAGTTGAAAAAAAGGTAGTTAGATTCAGTATGCAGTTAAATCGAAGCAAAAAAAAAGCCACCCATGTAAGAATAGAAAGATGGTAGCACTCAGACACGAAAAGATCAGGATTGGCTCAGATTGAAGTGGAGCAGAAGACTCGGCATATCAATTAGTTAATCCACTTCCTTTTCAAAAACGTCATTTCTTGTTCGCCTTTTTATATCACCAAACTGGAGGGTCATTCAAGATATTATAAATCTAACTCCAAGCATCTTGCTGACTTCTTTTTGGATCTGCTCATTCATTTTCCCAGCTATCATACTCGTCTTATGCTATGTTAACTTTGCTTCTTTAAAACTTGCATTTTATATTCTACACCAAAAGGTCATAAGTACAAGTAAGCAACAATTATTGTACAGAATATGATCTACAATCCCTAACAAGATAAAAAAGAGCATGATTTTCATATACATTATTCAAAATAATTGTCTTATAATGGCATCCATGCACAAAAGTCAGCAGCTCTGTTGTGTTCCCTCATTGTGAAAAACTAACAGCCAGGACCAAGCAAGGCAGGCAAAATAAAGACTGTCCTTAGATCAGGTCTGCCAAATTCTTTCCTCCATGTTCCATCGCAGAATGTTGATGACATCGATGTTATCACCACCCTCCATTATAGCTCCCTTCCTTTCAAGCATTTAGGGCTCATGATATTTTTGATAGAGAATGGGTTGGAACTCAGCTTGAGGAATGTCCCAGTACAGAAACTATTTGTACTACAGAAAGCAAGAAATCCCCCAGCTCATCGAGCACCTCAAGGAACATAAACCTTCATAATGGCAGGACTGGCAGAGGACTTCCCAGGCTTTTTTTTTTTTTCTTGCAGTAAATGCTCTCTAGCAATGATGGATGCATAGCAAACTATACGAGCCAAAGAGAAATTGGTGCCCTTAGCTATTGGAAGCCCATGGTTAGCCGCCTCCAAGGTATCAAAGGAAGGCATATGATCATGCAGACAATGCCTTACCATATACACTGCTTTTCGTATCTTGGAAGGCTCTTAATTAAAGATATTTTCATTATTTTGAAGCAATAAAACTATGTTGAAAAGAAAACNGAAAGAGAAATTGGTGCCCTTAGCCATTGGAAGCCCACGGTTAGCCGCCTCCAAGTTATCAAAGGAAGGCATATGATCATGCAGACATTGCCTTACCATATACACAGCTTTTTGTATCTTGGAAGGCTCTTAATTAAAGATATTTTCATTATTTTGAAGCAATAAAACTATGTTGAAAAGAAAAGTTACTTTCTATAATCAAGCTTAGCTTGAAGGTAAAAATTCAGCAACCATTATTCGATGATACTTCAACTATTTTTACACGTGATAGGCCACTTCGTAACTCGGCCTCCTCAGGACACAAGTCTAGTTCAATTTAGCTTTGAATGGCTCTTACTTTGCATTCCACTTAAATGGTTCTTGTTAGGACAATAACATTAAGGTGACATAATCTCAACTAATAGTAGCCCAAACACAACAAGGCAGTCATCTAATCCAAAGGTGCGAGGTGATACTATATAGTGTCTCTATAGCAGACAAAGATGGATTTTATGGAATTTAGATTATTTATAATCTTTTTATTAAGTTGGTCGAACTATTTAGTTTAATTTTAATTTAAGTTCATTTAAAATTTGAAGGACATCACATTAATTTCTAAGAGCATAGATGGCCTCATCAAAACGTCATAAACATTTCTACAATGCCATGATGATAAAATTGAATCACATTAGCTAGACTCCTAGGCCATCCTTAAGTTTGGTTGAACCGCACTTCTAAACTAATTGGAAAATAATCGACTAAATAGGGTACATTCCCCTATGACCCACCTTCATCCACTCAACACCACTATAATTGATGTGGCACCCAATGTTTATCATATGAGCAAAAGATTAATCACAAAAAGTGAAAACCTATGTGGCAACGACATTTCTAAAAATGTGTCGTACCCGTGTCCGACACCAAAACTTGTCCAACATGCCGCGACTCTTCTCTAACAAACAAAATATGTCTAACTTTTTTCAGACTCGCATACGTCCAAGACATGTCTCAACACTACATCATACATGAGCTTAATACAATTTTGAGAAAATGAGACATGGGAATTAGAAAATTATTAATGGACGTATAGTCTTAATTATTCCTCATAGTTGAAACCGCCCCATCTCTCGTTATGTTGAAGCAACCTCTAAAATTAAGTAAAATCGAGCATCGAAGGTCCATCCAAATTTTGGAAGCCGAGCATTAGTAATTCCTTCATTTTAATCATAGGATTTTTAAAATTTTAGTTGATAAGTTCGATTATAAGTTGAATGAATTCATTTCAAACATATTATATCCAATTTTTAAAATTAATTTTCGTAAGCCAATTTTTAAATGTTTTAGAACTTTTCATATCACTATTAGAGTCAAATCCTAAAATTTTCACTTTATTTTGAAGGTGTAGAGTTGTCTGCTTCTGGATTGGGCTATTCAGGTGCCTGCTTTGGCCATATTTGTGCTTCAAGCTTAAACACCCACCCAAATATAGCGCCGCTAAATCATACATTATCTTCCTAGGTATATTAGGGAACATTTCCACAAACATTTGGCCACTCTCAAACATTCCAAATTTTGGGCACATTAAGTTTGGTAAGAAACCCAAAAATTCTTGATATTCTATATGAAGGAGTTAATTGGCAACTTCTCTTTTCAAATTAACCTTATAATGAGGTTATGACACTTAGGATTATTTGTTCAGTCGCAAAATTCATACATAAATTTCTTATGATCTTTTTCAAGTTCTTTTATGAGTCTCAAGGGATTATAAGCTTTTATCCTTTGTATCTTATTTAAAAATTCACTCCATACCCATCCACCACTCTTGTTATTTTCTAATAAACTTCACCGTGTCCTCCATGAAAAAAAAGGACCTAAAGTTTTTCATAAGTGCAAATTAATTCAAACTCTACCTAGCATAATTTTTTGAGCATATGAAAATTGATGTGGCCCCAAATGTCAGTCGTATGAGTAAAATACCAATGATAAAGGCTCACTCTAAAGAGAATGCTATTGATCAAGAAAATTTAATAATCATGAAAATGTCATATAAAATTTTGTTTGTTAGTAATATGTGTTTATATTTATAGTAGTTTAAAATTTTAAATTTTTATTTTCAAATACTTTAAATTTTAAATTTTCGATTATCATGGAAAAATTATTTAAAATTAATAGAAATTAATAATTTGATATAAAAAGTTTGCCAAATAGTAAATTTTCACTTAAAGTGTTTGGTCATAACTCCTTTGAAGGGTGGTTATGAGTGCTTATACATATGTAATCACTCCCTCCATCTCATCCACACATTTGTCCAACCCTCTCGTATTCTCTCTCTTTGGCAATATTTTAATTATCTTGTTATAAAGTATTTATATTCAATTGATGGAATGAAAAAAGAGAGATTAATATTTTTGTGATGATGTTTTCAGTGAGAAAACTCGAGGAGATTGGCTTCATTTACGGACTCACCATGGAAAGACTGATCTCTTCCAACCAGTTAATTTGGTGAGTGATTATCTTATCCTATCAACAAAAAAGCACTAGTATTTCCTGTCGTAGTATTCATCAATTGTTGTTGTTGTTTCTCATCTTTTCTAAATTATTCAATTTTTTAAATTCATTAAATCCAATCCCTAAATCCACTTAAGGATTTTAGTCAAACAAATTCTGCAGCAAGTCCTAATCTTGTTATCTTGGACATTACAAAACCTAATTTTCAAAATTCTCATAAACTCCAAAAAATTTCAATAAAGCCTTCTATGCTATATAATATTATTTTTCTTTGTTTTCAACATTTTAAGTTTATCCACTAACACCGTAAATCCAATCAACTACACTAAGTCATATTACAATTTTTTGGTAATTAGTCTCGATATATAATATCAAAAAAAATCTATGAATTTTTAAAATTTTAAAACTTCTGGACCACTACTAGACTCAATCCCTTAACATTTTCAGTTCATTTCAAGGCATGAAATTTTCCTAATTGGCATCTTTTTGAAGTTCAATCTTGGATTAGGTTGTTCAAGTGTCTACTTTGGCCAATTTGGTGCTTCAAACTTTTAAAACCCACACCACACATAACACTGCCAAATCATAAATTATCTTCCTAGATCTATTGGGAAATACTCCCACCCATATTTGGCAACTCTAAAAGTTCCAATTTCTGGAACATTAATAATACTACACCAACCAATTAGTTGGACCTTCATCTACCCAATTCCAACATATTAACATGTCCAATGGCCAACGCCAAACTATCAGCCTAACTTAGGGTATGTTTGGAGCAGCTTATGTGTTTCAAAACAAGCAGCTTATCCTGAAATGCGAGTGTTAAAAACCCAAACGCGGCAGGCAGCGTTTTCAAAAACGTGCAAACCAAACGGTTAGGCGGCTTTTTTAAAAACGTCGCCGCACTTATAAGCTGCCCCAAACTGGCTCTTAGTCTGCCCAACTCCAACCTTCTTCCTAGCTTCACTTGCTTAGCTCAAACTTCTTGGACTACCTTCGGGTAATCAGAACCTATCTCCTTGGTCGCTCTAACTACCTAACTCTAATATGTCAACTCATCAAATTTCCAGCTTCCCACCACCAAACAATCTATTGCTTAGTTTTTTGTCAACCATCTCTGTAGAAACCTATTTTATGGTCCCAAAAGTGTCCATTGCCACCTTTGTCGACCAACCAATATTGGCGGCCACAATTTTGGTTGCACATGCATATTACATCATCCTATGCATCAATCCATAATAGACTTATGGCACCCTACAATACAATATAATGCCCAAATCTTAATATTTTGTGTTTCACCTTGTCCCTTTCAATAATATTTTATGTCATTATTACTAGACCTTCTTACGAGTTGGGTACCCACCAAACCAGACTTACACAATCCTAGATGTTTGGGCACAACATTAAGACCCTACAATTTAAATTGATTTTGCCAAATTGCATTTCTAGGCAGGCTTGAGAAAGAGCATATCTACTTGGCCCATCTCAACCAAACCTAAACCAACTCAAAATTTTTCAATGTATTTTAATGATTTTGAGCAAATCTAACTTAACCTGACCCGATTGGAACTCAAGTCCAAAGAGGGTCAAGCAAAAAAAAAATTTAAATCTCCTAACCTAAGTTGACCCAACCTAGCCTATATAGTGGTCAATCATAAGCATCACCAACCACGCACAACCAACTCTGGTCAAATCAATTGGCCAAATGGATTCCAAGACATAGCACCTTATAGCCCTCATGGCTTTACGCATGTTCAAAAATATCCACCCTTAAGGCATTCAATAGCTAGTGGCATGTCAGCCCATCACATTCAGTTAGTAAGACACTAGTTGCATGGTGCATAAATATGTATGGATCATATAAAAGACTTTACAAATGTTAGCAATTTTGTTAATATTGAACTCTTCTTGCTCTTTTTAATTTCTCTCCTATTTAATTGTCTCCTCCTTGCTATGGTAAGCAACAACTCTGCAATCTTCCCTTGAAAATATAAAATCCTTCCCCTTTACACAATTGACGTAGCAAACTAACAACTTAACCAAATAAATTGTGTGTTCTACGGTAATGGGATAACTCTCTCTCTCTCTCTCCCTCTCCTTCTCTCTCTCTCTCCCTCTCCTTCTCTCTCTCTCTCCCCACCTCAACTTTCTCACTCCTTCCAATAGAATGCATTTTGTTCCAACGGACCTCGATTAAGCTTGTCAGAAAAATCTAGCCTTTACAGGTAGATTAGCTCCACTCTGACAACAGCATAACCATATAATTAGGAAACTTCACTACAATATGATGCATTGAAACATTTGCTCAAAGAATGTTCATGAGTGATCAAACAAGTAGGAGCATTATATCTTCATAGCTCTCAATGTAAAGTGAAAAAATCAAGTGGAAAATGTTAGTAGTCGCACCATATTGATGTTTGCTATGATCATTCCTTTGAGTTCACATCATTCAGCAAAAGGATCCCAATGTTCCTCCTGAGAATCCTAAAATCCGCAGTTTTACATTTAGCCTTTTTTTTTTTTTTAACAAAACAACAAAAACAACAACAACACAGCCTTAATGCCACATGAATCCTTTTTATCCATTGTGTCCTATTTAGTGTCATATTTTCATTTAGTTCTAATAAATTAAGATCTTTTTTTATATAATAAACCCAACCTCTGTCTCTCTTAACATAAGTCAAATCTAAAGCACTACTCCCCTAATCGGATCATCAGATGGTATACGTTTAATGTGACCAAACCATCTAAGACGACTTTCTCAATGTAGTGACAACGAGAAAATGCCAACAATTAATTGGCCTACTATAAATAGTCAAAACACCCATATACTAAATGTAGCCCTCATTTTTGTTAGCCCTTGAAAAATCTCACTACTCTCTCTATGATCATTGTAACTACAAATAAAGGTCTGTCAAGCATCAATTGGTTTTGTGCTTGTGCACAATTTCTCAATGTAGAAAGGAGTCAGGGAACCAGACTCCTTATTGATTATATGGTCCATGTTCATCCATTTCATCCATATTCTTCTTTTCTCCTCAATAATTTAGACGAACCAATAATGCCTCAATTATATAGCAATGGGCTCCAACATTATTTAAGTCCCATTCAATTATTACATATCTTCATCATTTTTCAATAGATCATCCATGGTCTCGGAAGAGTTCTTCATAATAAAGAACATGAATTATCCTTTTTTTAGCCCTTGGACAACAGCCACCTTGATGGCCTCTAGGCGTAAATCACCAACTTCAAAGTTTTCTTGGTGAATTTATTAATTATTTTAAAGAGGCCAGTACAAAGTTCACCTCAAATGCAAAAAATATACAGTTACTCTTCCTTGGTTTTTATGAGCTAGAGAAGCTAAGAACCAATTATTTTAATCTCCCGCCAATGTTTGTAATAATTCCCAAAAATAAAGACTAATCTCCTCTATTCTGTTGGATACAAGGTTCAAATCCATATGCATCCCTTCTCCAAAATTATGCCAATGAAACCCTACCTCGGCTAGCTAAGTATGTTAAGATTAAAGTCAGAATTTATTTCTGAAGTGCCAAAAATTACTAATTCCACTAAGAAAAAGCAATCACTCCTTTTAGATGTTTATTGCATCTTCCAACTATAAATTTTCATATTTTTAGTTGTAATATCTTCAAAAAATTTTGCCCAACTTGATATGTCTCAATAAGAGTGACATGTTAATACCATTTTGGGGTGGGGAGCGTATGGGCTTGCAAATAGTTGATCACAACATAAGTGAGAATTAAAGAAGTACATAGAGAATATGATATAGATGTGCTTCAACGAAACATTTTAACAATCTCTCGGGAAAACTTGCATATATAATTCCCTCGCTATTATAGACACTCAACGACATCCTATTTCCTTTATTTTGACACTCATGAATATTCAATAATAGTTCAAAGGGCAATCTGAGTTGCAATTTATATCAATTGATATGATATAGCCCTTAGGGTAGACCAAAGCTAACATAGACACTATAAATTGTCGACTTGACTAACAATGATAACATGCCACACTTGGATTAGAGGTTACAGGTCAATGCCCAAAAAAAAAAAACTCATGAATGATCAATCTCAATACATTGTCATTCTATTTGTAGGTACAGGTTCAACTAATCTTTATTCCACAATGATGAACTAATTATCATGTTCATTTGTCTAAAAAATTACTTACAAGAAAATGAAGATGTAAAAATGAAGGTGATATAACACTTTAAACCACATATCTCCAGTGAAAGTTAAAATGGCTATACATTAAACTTTTGAAAAGCAAAGCAATTGTAGGACAGTACCAAATAAGGCAAAGGTAAAATATTTGAAGGGCAACATAATAGCATGGTAAATTGGGGAAAAGAAGCTTCATTTGTGAATATTGACAAATATCACATAAAAAGACGTTTCCCTAATTATTTATTTCAATTCATTGATCGAGTGGAAGAGCTTTATTTTTATATGTTTTTTTAATCATGAAATGACATTCAATGTCTATATGAACCTATAATTCAATAAAAAAATCATTTAATAATAAAAATTATCTAATAAAAGAATAAAAAAAATTGTTCCTTACTATCGAATCAAATCACCCATTTGAAGATTCAGATCTTATAAAATAAATTCACTATGCCGCATTTGAAGAACAAGTCATCAACTGGCAATGTTTCCGAGGAAGCACGCAACCAAAAGACGAGGACAACCTCATGATTTCCCTAAATGATGCATACAATGATCTAAGAAAACCAGAGAACAACCATACCTCGTGCCCGGATGGTATCATCCGTAGTTGTCAGGTACAATTCCATTTCTTTAACCTAAACAAATAAAAAAGAAAAGAAACTCCAAGGTACGTAAGAGAAGTGAACTACAAAAAATATGCATACTGAAAAAAACAAACTACTAACCAATGCCTCCAGAGTTATTAGGTCATCCTTCACTAGACCAGCAACAGCAGCAACGCCAGCTTTCTGCCACAAAACAACCCGGAGAATTTAAGTAAAGGCAAGAAAAGGAAAAAACTGAAACACTAGAAAGGACTACATTGGTGGAGAGATACAAGAAACTAAAGCATTAAAACATGACACCACTCTACAATAAAACAAGATGACACTACAAAATTCGGAGCATCAGAAACTATACAATGAGAAGAAAATTCATGTTTTATTACTCTGTGAGAAACTTAATTCGGTGCTAGGCTATCAAAGGTAGATGAAAATCTTAACAAGCAGAATGGGAGATAAACCTGTTGCTCCGCGGGGCGAGTGACGTCGACGAATGCCTCGATATGCGAGACCCAAGAACTAGAGTTCACCATGGAGCACGACAGAGCGCGCTTCAGGGGAGAAAAGCTGTTTTGGTTTCTGCGGGGTTTAATTAGGGTTCTGGCGACACATTTTGCCGTTTTCCCCAGAGAATCTCTAACGGGACCAATTCGTGGGTTTCAACGAAGCAAACACAACTATACGAGATTATATAAATAGCATCTCAGATCTCAAATCTATGAAAAATTATTAAGTAGGTTCACCCGTGCCTGTATGTAGAAATGCGTACAGTGAATCAATCAAAATACTTTCCTACTAAAAGTGTATGTAAGTTGCCCCAATTTTAAATTTTTAACAAAAAAAAATCTGATTGTTGCGTCTGCTGTCCACACAGAATAATGTTTCTAAATCTTGCACCAAATTTCATCTTCTTTCAATTTCTCACTCAAATATCAAATTCATGATAAAACCCTAAAAATAAATTTTTCATTATTATCAAATTCTCAATGACTTGATCGTGGTACAGGTAATTACATTAGTTCGTTTGTTTAAAAATATCACATGAATGCTAAATTTTATAAATATTGATGTTTTGAGTACTATAAACGAACTTATCCCAAAATAAAAAAGTATATTTTAAAATTGATATATAAAATTTGATCTTTTTCTTTTTATTTATTGATTAATATACCCAAAACATAAAATTAGAGTTCAATTGATTGGCTTCAATTAAACTAGTGTTGAACGTGTTCGAAATGACAAAATCAATCATAAATAACTTTTAAAATATTGAATCAAAGCACTTAAATTTGTCGAACTGAAACCTAAATGGACATTAATTTAATCTTGATGAATCATGAGTCTAATTTAATATGATTTTGATTGAGCTAGTGCTCTAATGAGGTTGGAATTTTATGATCGACCCTCAAATAAATTTCAAACTATTGTAAAAATATCTAAAAGCATTTAAATTAATTAAACAAGTCTAAGTGGGTGATTTAATTTCTTTGACAATTGAACTAGACTAGATCATCCAGAATTCGTTAATTCAACACGAATTTATAAGAACTCGCACTAATTGAATTCATGGTGTTCTCTCCATACTTTGCACAAATTTGCATAACATATGGATAACTCGCCATATCCAAAGTTGACAAAGCTCAAGTGTATTTATCCCATATTAGGTGTATCCTCCCAAGCTCAAGGATTATTCAGTGGCTTCTTCAAGGATGATCGATGAATTCTAAAAAAATCAACTACAAGTTTAAATACCCAATTCTAGTAAAATTAAGTCACATGCTTAATGGATTGTACTTTTTTAATCCAAATAACTCATTTAGTAGTATTTTATATAGCGCTCAAAATCTGACCCAAACTTATAATAAGAGATCACAAGAAAAGCCCAAGGCCATAGAATTTTGATGAAATTTCTTATTTCTTAACATATTATAGTGTATTCCTAAGGTTTCTCACTCAATATCTAATCTCTTTCTCTCGATAATCTTTCCTTCTCTTTTTTGCTTTAACAATTAATAAAGTTATGATGTAGACTCATGAATAATTTAGGACCTGACATCAATAACCATATACATATGCCAAAAACGGAAAGGGGCAACTAAGAATTATAGAGGACCATACTTAACACGCCTCAATCAACATATAGAATCAAAATTTTATCAATACATGATCACTTGCAGAGATGGAGGAAATGATTGAAAGAAAGATATAATAAATATAAGAGTGTATTCTTAAAGTTATTCTCAAAATTCAAGTGCCAGAAGAATCATCTTATTATGTCAGTCAAAGGAGGAATTTAAGTGTGAAGGGCACCACCTTCCAACCCATTAAACAAAATTGTCAAATATTTAAAAGCTTAAGAAAACTTATCTCCCTCACCATATAGAGTGGAGAGATGAGTTGAGAAGAGGAAGTCATTTCTGACTAGCACCATTTCAAGAGTTATTATAAAGGCAAGGTCTCTTATAAAATTCAAGATTCCTCGTCTTAAATTTTTAAAGAAGAAAAATAGATCAGACAAATCATTTTACCTATTTTGATTATATTATATGTTTGATTAAATTTAATGCTCTTTAAAATGTAGATTATTTTTTATAACTTTTAAGGAATTGGCTTTTAACTAGTTTGCTTAGTTGTACAATGATTTTGATCTATATTCAATAAAATGATCATCACTAAATCTGCCTATGCTCAATCTTTAAAGAATTAGTATGTGTTATTGAAGCTAAGGCAAGGGCCAAAAAAGTTAACAAAAAGATTCATAAAGAGATTTTAGAGAATATATTAGAATTAAAGGATCTAGAGTCAGTTGTGGTTCAAGTTTTACTCACTGAAAGTTTGAGAGAGGGACATTTATGCAACTCTCTTTGTCTGCAACTGATTCGGAGAAAATATAGTTGTATAAAATTTATATAAGTTTGATTTCACTATGCAACAGCGCCAAAAGCTTGATGCAATGATTATGATTAAGAAATTTAAGCAATTACTGTTGGAATTTTATGCAAGTATACGTATCGTTAGCAAGTAATAAAGGACATTCTATTCAAGCCCCAAATATCAATCCTACGAGGAAGGTTTAAATTTGAAGTGATAAATTTACTAGGAAATTCACAGAAAGTGAATCGAAATTACTGTCATTAATTTTGAATGCTGAGAAATTATCAAAACTGAATTATTTAATTATTAGCAAAAGCAAAGTACAAAGTTTAAACAGTAATTACTGAACTACTAAACTATATTTTTGTGATGAAGATTTCTTATGTGAAAAAACATATTTCCCACTACAACATGAGATAAATGGTTTTAATATATATTGTGTCAAATAGGAGTAGTTTTAATTCTCTACCTTGATACAGTGTTATCGAAAATCATTGGCTAAATCCTAGGTTTAGTCCCTAAATCCGTGGTTAGACTAGGAGGATATTGGCTCTAACTCCAGAGCTCCCACTTCCCTTCACCTGAAGGCTAACTCTCGCTTTAATTTTTAAACACTAATATCGAATTGGGGATTTTTAGTCTGTCACCCTAGAAATATCCAATTCTACACCCAACAAAGTATATTAACCGAATCCAGGATTTTAGTCTATTACCCTAAAATCTCCAATTCTATACCCAACAATGTATATTTCATTATTTATTTGCACTTAATTCCATGAATGAAATACTCCTTCATGGAATCAAATGTGATCCTCGCTCTGTTGTAGAACTCATACTCCATTTCCCGGATCGTATGTTTCACAACACATTTTAACAATTCAATTGGCCAGTTCGAAAAGTAAACTAAGTTTGGAGTTGAAAAATAATCACAATTTATTTTATATTTTAATATTAGCATATTCATATTATCTCTTCATTTCATCATATCTCAGAGTATGAAGAAAAATAAAGAAGACTACTCAGACATCATGAGAAAGATATAACATAACACAAATTTTATATATAAAAGAAAGTTCATACAACACTAATAAACAAACAACACTTATCTGAATTTTTTTTTCAAAGAAAATCTCTTGTAGCCTCTCCTAAGAAATGAAAATTTCTATCAATTTTCTTCTTCTCCAACACTCTCAGAGAAGATTTCACACTTAATCTCACCACAAAAACTCTAAACTCTTAAAGATAAATCACTGATGGACTCCTGAATGGTGGAGGAATGAAGATGGAAAAAGTGTATGGAGGCGAGGTGTGGCAAAAATGAGCAAAGAAGAATGAAGAGGAGCCCCTTTTCTGATCAATTTTGGCCCCAAATAGAGCCTAAAGTCGGTTCTCCAATAGGTGCATCCAAAAACCCTTCAAAAAGCGTCCAAATTCATCGAATCTTCTAGAAACAAGGTCTGAACAGACATTGACGTCGTCGGCGCTACTGTCCCGTATCTGATTTCGCTGCTCTCTTTTAAATGGCGCTGTCGGCGCTGCTTCTGGCGCCATCGGCATTGAGTAAAATCCATCAGCTGTTTTATAAGTCTGTGTCGTCAGCGTTGAGTATTTCTTCAAAAATGTCATTTTAACTCCAAATTCCATCCTTTTTGCTTCCTTTTTACTTCAAGTCCTAAAAATCAATAACCTGTTAGAAAACATAAAAATACATTCCATTAAAGCGCAATAGCACCAAAAATGAGTATAAAATATGGATCTAAAAATGCATATATTTTTTGTGTATCAGCAACAACCATAGATGATATTGTTGTGGTGGACAAAATTTAAAGTTGTGCCTTGTGATTTTTTTAAGAAGCTGAATGTGATATTAAATGAGCTATGAGAGGTTAGTGTTAGGATTTGGTGAAGTAATTTTTTGATAAAAATCAAGCTAAGCACTAACCTAGTTAGATGAGCAGAGTCAAAATAGCCATGTAGGAAAAGTGCACATAATTTAGTGTTATTGATGCTCAAATTTAATGATTACATGTACTTTTATTGCATTTATTTTGTATTATATTTCAGAAAATTGATAGGAAAATATGTTGAAGAGGATTGGGAAAAAGTCATGTAGCACTGCGGTGCCAAACATACAACATTACAACACTTATGGGCTTAAATTTCAAGATAGATTCCCAATATCTTAGCAGCTTATTCCTAATTTTGAGTGTCATAGAGCCATATTTAGGGTGTTATAATGCAATAGGAGGCTAAGTTGGAGGATAAACTTGAGAGCATAGCACCACACCATCAATACCATCGTTTCCTAACACTAGAATGTTGCCATTCGAGCTCCACAATGCTAGTTACAAAGCACTAAATTGTTGTAATATAAAAAATTTGAAGCTAGAAACTCCAAAGCTCAACACAATAATGGTGAACTTCAGAATGCTACATCAATAGAACCAAAGTGCTAGTTCACGGTGATGTGGTGCTAGTTCATGACACTATAACATCATGACTAGATAGAGCAAAATTTTCTCTTTTTAGAGCTAGCCCAAGGAAGTTATGGAGCAAATTAGATTAGTTCTAAGCCAATTAAGACATTAAGAAGTATACCGTGTGAATTTTTTCGACGTAGGAGGAATGATTGTTTTATGTGTGAGTGTATAGTGAGGGTGAGAATGCAAGAAAAAGTGTGTGGTTTTACAAGAGAAAAGGTGCAAGAGGAGATTTGGTCTTCACATATTGAATAAGGTGCCATGCTTCTGATTTTAGCATAATATTTTTAAAAATTTCTTTTCATGTTTTTTTTTTAATGTGTAGGAATTAAGTCGACAATCTATACATATGTGTTTAATTTAAATATTTATGAGATTTGTGCTTTGTTTTGTAATTTTAATGACAACTTTGTTGTTTTATTTACTTTAATCATCATTAAATATGTTTATGCTGAGTGTGTTTTGAAAATGACTGTGATCTAGCAATTTTAATGAAAAACTAGTAGAATGTTTGAGTTAACGCTCATATTTCTAAAAATACATAGATATTAATTTTTAAAAATTACAATCTCATTGAAAAATAGTGATTAAAGAGCTTTTTACATGATTTAGGGTAGAAAAATCTCTAAAATAGTTGTATGAGACTCAATATCACTTAAGTATTAGAAGATATGAAGGGATACAACTGTTAGAAAAAACTTAGCACATAATTGCATAAACTATTTGGAGTTCACATAGCACATAATTGAATAAACTTTTTGGAATTCACATCTTAAAAGGATATTTTAATAATTTCCAAATCCTGACAGCAATTTCAAATTTTAAAACTTTAAAACTTGAATTTATGAGGTTAGAGAAAACTTCAATTTAGGGAATTGATCTCAATCTACTTAAAATTAATGTCAATACTGGGAATGTTCTCTTACTTTATCCATTTATTAATTAAAATAGTGTGTGCACTTGTGTACATCGTACAGTGGTCAATTTTTTAGTGTCATAACCAAATTTTAGCTAAGTTAATATTAACTTTAAAAATTGGGTTTAAATAAAAATTTGTATGTATTTCATCATCTTATTTAACTTCTTAAAGTATTCTTATTTAATTTAAGTTTTATATTTTCACTTGATATTTTTTGTTGTTAAATTAAATTTTTTATGCCACTGAATTTTCTTGTGTAGCATTGTTGTGTCCTTCAGTTGTGCTATAGCACAATTAAAATAAAATCATAGTATTGAAAGTTCAAGACCAAAGTGCTATTTTTCTATTGTGTGTTGTGATTTCATTTATGTTTACTTCTAGTATATTTACTATTATGTTGTTATTATTATTCATATTTATTATTGTGAATGTTGATAGTATAGGGTCATAACTGTTGTGTTGGGGGTTATCATATGTATATGATAGTTAATTGTGACCAATACCTTTTAACCCTAAAATAGAATATATATATATATATATATATATATATATATATATATATATATATATAAAAAAAAAAAAAAAAAAAAAAAAAAAAAAAAAAATATATATATATATATATATATATATATATATATATATATATATANAAAACATGAAAGATATTGCAACCCTATCCATAGAAAATGTTCATCCGAGACCACATAAGAATTTTGTCAGACCACTTAGGAATTTTGTCAGTCCACTAATAGATAGGGTACATAAGAGTATTAGAAGTCCTATAATTTAGGTTAAAAACTTTGGTCTTAAACTAAATATCCTCCAAATGGTTGAAAACTCTTAGTTTAAGGGTTCCTCTATAGAAAAACTTAATTTACACATCATTAGTTTATTAGAAATTTTTGTAAATCTTAAGTATAACAGTGTCTAGTGATACTATTAAAATAAGGTAGTTTTCTTTTAATTTCATAAATAATACTAAAATCTAGTTGAATTTACTTTTCCTGTGATTTATCACCACTTGGAATGACCCAAAAATTATTAGCTAGATATTTTCCTTCTTTTAAGACTGTTAAACTTAGGAGTGACATAACCTCCTTTACTCAATTAGATAATGATCTATTTATGAATCTTTAAAAATGTTTAAGGAGTTATTAATAAAATTACTACACTATGTTCTACTGATTTGCTCATTATCTAGAAACATTGGGTACCTACAAATGAGGAAAATGCTTATGAAACAATACATACGAGAATTACTCAAACTTCAATTAATAATCTCTACTCCAAAACCTTTAGCTCCAGTTAAAAGAATCACTCAAACTTCAATTCAAATAACAATCAAATATAGAAAATAATAACTAGTTGACCCCCCCAAGCAATTACGTTGATATTTACAATTCTTAAATTTACCAAAAACTCGTCTCAATTTATGTTCGATGGCTAGTGTGAAGAAATTTAAGGATTGAAAATTATATAATAAGGTTTCACACTAGAGGTACTACGCATGTATATGTATCGTTTCAAGTAATATAGGATTTTTCTTAAAAATCCCAGTATCAATCCCATGAGAAAAACTGTAACTCTTAATATTTACTTGAAAAATTCTATCTAAATTGTAGATAAATATAATATGAGAACAAAGTCGATATGCAGGCAATAGGAAAAACTAATTTTTAGCAAGAAGTAACTACTAGATTTAAAAGTAGCACAATTTTGCTCATTTTTTCCTCATTTTCTCTAAAAGTCCATTTCATGTTACTAAAACCAAAAACATGCAAAATATCTTCTTTTAAAGTGCAATATCATCAAAAATGTACATAAATTGCTTATAAAAAGTGCACTAAAAATAGATAATTTTTAGGTGGATCATTTTCCCTTAACTTAAAGGTTACTTGGCCTCAAGTAACTACTTAACCATATAAAAATTTATAACATGTGGTAGTGAGTTTAACTTAAAGATTTCTATAGTTTTTGTTTTATAAATGCAATAACAAAACTTTAAAAAAAAATTTAACAACTGAGGTTAAAAGTAAAATGTAAGATATCTAGTAATCAAGTCTAAATGTTCTGATTTTCTATTCATTTCAAGAGTAAATGCAATTTGTCATACTCAGGATGCTTAAAAATATTACAAAAAAAGAATCTCATGAAAACTTTATTAGTAAGGGTGCTAATACTTTAAGTCTAAGTATAGAAATGTAATTAAGTTCCTTTCCTTAAAATAATTATAGTGGAGCCAATTTTTTATTAGGCATCTCCTTAAGCTTCTCCTCACATATTTTCCTTCTTTTTTGCTTTTATTTTTCTTTGGATTTTTCTTTTCTTTTTCTTTTAGGATCATTTTCAATCCTTTCTTTTTTTTTATTTTAATGTCATGTGAGGATTATTATATCTGGATAGCCTTTAATGATTTTGAACTCCACAGTTCTCTACTTAAAGTTATAAACAACCCACATTTCTTTACTTGACAAATGTGTATTAGCTTTGAAAAGATTTTCTTATAAAGTTTTAATTCTTTCTTTTCAAGTGAAAATCAAAGAACCTTAATATTTCCAAAAATATAGTTTTCCTTACTTTAAATAGTAAAAGCATAATCTTATACTTTTATAATAAATATCTTAATTCTAGAACTAATCTTTATTATCAAAAACTTTTACTTGGGTCTTCTATGACATTCATAAAATCAAGAATATAGTTATCTAAAGTTAACCCTACATATCATAGGTTATGTTAGAATAATAATAAAAATACATTTCTCTGAGGACAAATAAAGTTTAGTCTTAAAAGATTTTTTCTCCCATTCCCCAAACTTAAATATTTAATTAATTTAGAACTTGAAAGTTTATGAAGAAAGAGAAAAATTTTTAAATTAAAAACTGGAAAATCAGTGCAGGTACAAGTAGTTAAGACCGATGCCGAGTAGTAGTAAATCCAAGATTAACACGTATAATAATAAAAACATAAAGTAAAAGACTACTCTAGCATATAAACTAGAGCAAATGGTAAATAGTAGAACAATAGAACAAAAAGGTTCAACAAAATAGTTTAATATAGAAAACAAAACATAAACACTACACTCCCACATAAATACAACTAATCACTAGCACAAGAAAGTCTAAATATACAAACAAATCAAAAGAAAGAAAACAACAAACTACGCATCATCTTCCTCATCATCATCTGCATCATCTTCATCATCATCACCCAAACCTATATCCTCATCCATTTCAAGAGGCCAATATGGTGTAAAACTAGGGTGAGTAGGAAATTCTGCCGACTGATCAGCCCTCATAATCTCACCATAGCCTCATTGAAAGCAGGTTTCCTCAAGGTATACTCATCATTATGGAACTTGTGAGCTTCAATGCCTTTCATCTGATTGTAATGATATGATTTCTATTTGTTGTATAAATAATTACTCCAAAATAGTATCCAAAATAATAATATCAGAAGTAGATGGTCTAGACGCAGAAGCTGAAGTAGAGGGTATGTCAAATCCTTCAGTCCTATGACTTGTCCCAAAATGTTTTCCATACTTCTCCAAGTTTGTCTTCTCAATATGTTTATGCGATGGTAAAATCTTCTCTCATGTTTCAAATTTAACAGCAGAATCAACACACAAGGTGGTAATGAGAGAAGGGTAACACACACCTCCAGTAGTTCCTCCTCTTGAGGAAATAATCATATTCTTGTAAATCAGAGAACCAATATCTATGGGCTTCTTCAATTGAATACAATAGTTCAATGTATCTCTCTCATGGTTTACCTCACTAAAATGGTTAGTTGGAATCAATCTACCAGAAATAAAAGAATGTCAGGCACGAGAATAAACATTAAGCTTAGAAAAGGAAAATTTTACTCGGTGTCCATTCTTAATCTTCCAAAACTCATTTCCATCAATCAAAAATCCCATAATCTCGTCCAATTCAACATTAGTAGGATTGAACTCAGTAAAGAAATAAGTAGGGACACTATGCAGCTTGTAAATATGGTTAATCTGAAGAGAGCTGATATCCCAATATTGCCCTGTTACGAATACCAGATCATCTGACTCATCCGACAGATTGGCATAAAACTCTCAAAGAATTGAAATCACACCAACAGTAGTGAAATAACAAAACTTTTCCCATTTTTGCTTCACAATCAAGTATTCGAACGTTCCACTAGGACGAAGAAAACTTCATTCTGCAATCAATTTCTTTGATTGCAGATCTGCATGTCTATCTTGTGCCATCGTACTGGCAAACTTTTCAGAATTAAAAGTGGCCTTTCCCTTGCCTCCTCTTCATTTTAGGAGCCATTATCAATCTAAAGTTTCAGAAAAAATTCCAAAAAAATCACAAAAACAACTTCATGAGGCTCCTACAAACACATTCTAAACCAAATAATCATTCAACCATGGATTTCACACTATTTTCATCAAATTTTAAGATTTTTGGCCTAATCCATAATGTGGAAGAAATCCATGGAGAAATAAAAAATTTTTAAAGCCAAGATGAAGATCTTATCCAAAGAAGATGAAATCTAGAGTTTGAAGCCCTAACTTCAAGGAAATTAAGCACAAATCCAAGCCTAAGGGAAACAAAATGCAAAAATAGAGGAGGAAAGAGACAAACCAGAGGCAAAAATGGTGAAAACCATGGGTCCATGCTATTAAAATGCTCTCGGAATGGTTCGGTGCTATAGCACTGAGCTGTGGCGCTATAGCGCCATTCAAACCCATATAGATTTTTAAAAAAAAATTATATTATGAAAGAACATAGAAAATCTAAGATGTTTAAAGGCTAATATTCCAATTTTAATGGCCATTTTGCAAGTTATTGAGTTCGTTGTCATTCCAAAAACTAAGTTTGTAATTATCATTTCAATTATTTTGAATATATAAGGCCAATTTCTCACAACAAAACATAACTTGTTTTCATAAATTAATAATCAATTTGTTGCAAACGACACAACATAGACATAGTTAGATATCAATACAACATAGACACATAATATGAAGTGCTAAAGCCTTAATCCATACAAATTCGGCACGCCACATTAAAAACACATAATACAAACCTAGATATCAAACAATGAAACCATCTAGGAGTAGTTATCCACAACAGTGTCACCCTCCTTTTCACCCTTTAGAAAATACGATCGAAAGAATGGTAAAAAGGGGCACAAGGAAAATCTGATGCAACTTTATCGATAATCCATTTGTTGCAAGTATACATGGTCAGTTGATGATCTTAGAAACAACCTAGATTGTTGAATTGGAGTTTCAACTGCCAATCCAAATTCTTGAATAGGTTGAACAAATCTTGGTACTTTGTATTCAATCGAGATATCTCCTCTTCAATCTTCCTAAGTCTATCCATCAGCTGCTCTAAACTCAATGCTAGAAATCCATTGAAGTAGACCTGAGCATCCTTATGCATCATCTTCTTATCTTCAAATATCCCATTGCCATTAATCTTCATAATCTTCAAATAAGAATGAATTTTCTACTCTCAATTCTCTCCAAAATGCTTGGAAATGTCATAAGGATGCTTCCAATCCCATCTTAGGCAGTTTTATAGAGAAGAAGATGGTAGAAAACCAAATTTTGGGTTGTTAAAGGAGTTATTTGAACTGCAATGTTATAGTGTCAATCCAACATCTTTAAATATGGAATTTATTCCTTTTACTCCTCAAATCCATCAATAAAATAATGCCTTGTGCCATCATAATCATAAAATACTCAAAATCACTTCATAAACTCATCAAAACCTCAATCTCAAATTCAAAACATTCCACATCGATAACTATGGGTTCTTCCCTTAAAGCGCTTAGTTTAACATCGTTAGTTCAACAAAACAAATGTTTTAATTAAGTTTGACCCAACATTAAGATCCCTTCAAATGCAATATTTTCTCCACTTATATAAGCTTTTAATCTGTGTTCATTTACCTTAATCCCTCTCCCAGTTTTAGGATCTTCAATATCAACAGCTCCATAAGGATAAACTCTTACCACAATAAATGATTCTGACCACCTGAGCTTAAACTTTCTTAGAAAAAGATTCAATCTTGTATTAGATAACAAAACTTCTTGTCCAGGTTCAAAATGTTTTTTCATAATTCTCTGATCATGCCTCAACTTGATTTTCTCCTTATAAATGATAACATCCTCATAAGATTTATTTCTTATCTCATCCAACTCATTTAATTGTAGTAATCATTTCTCTCCAACATCTTTCAAATTATAGTTGAACTCTTTAATAACACAATAAGCTTTATGCTCAATTCAACTGGCAAGTGACAAGCTTTCCCATATATGAACCTATATGGTGAAAATTGTAAAAATATTTTTCCGTTCTGAATCTTGTAAAAATATTTTTCTGTAAAAATTTCGCAACACTTTTAGCATCACGAAGAGGTAAAGCAACCACTTCAATCCATTTCAAAACATAATTCATATTTATCAAAATATAAATTTTTCCAGAAGATGGTATAATATGTCCCATAAAATCTAATCCCCAAACATAAAAAATTTCAACATCCAAAGTAAAATTTAAGGGCATTTCATTTCTTCTAGAAATATTGTCTACTATTTGACATCTATCACATGATTTTATGTAAGTTTTAACATCTCTAAATAATGTAGGCAAATAAAATCCAGATTGTAAAATCTTAAATGCAGTTTTATCAACCCCAAAATGTCTTCCAGAATCTAATTCATGAAATTTCTATATAATCTCATAGGTTTCTTTTATCGATACACATCTTCAAATAACTAAATCCTTACATTGATTGTATATATAAGGGTCATTCCAAAAGTAAAAGTATGAATAATGGATGAACTTTTTGATTTGATGGCTATCTAATGTGGAGGGTAAAATATTACTAACAAAGTAGTTGACGATATCAACATACCGTGGAATTCGTCATTTATTGATCACATATAATTGTTCATCAGAAAAATTTTCATTTATTTCACCATTCAAATCAACTTTATTCTCTTTCAAGCTTTGACAAATGACCAACTATCTGATTATGAGTACCCTTCCTATCCATAACTTGAAAATCAAATTCTTGCATTAGAAGTATCTATCTAATTAATCAAGGTTTTGCATCATTTTCCATCATTAAATAATTTATAGCAAAATCATTAGTATGCAATATACATTTGGTTTCAATAAGATAAGGTCTGAATTTATCAAAAGCAAACACTATAGCTAATAATTTTTTTTCAATAGTAGTATAATTAATTTGAGCTTTATTATGGGTTTTACTACCATAATATATCCTTTTAAACATTTTGTCTCATCTCTGCCCTAAAACAACCCTTATAGAAAATCACTAGCATTACACATTAATTTAAAAGGTTGTGTCCAATCAGGTGAAATAATAATAAGTGCAACGATTAATTTCTATTTTAATAAGTTGAAGGTATTTAAATATTCATCCTTAAAATCAAAATTAGCATTTTTTCCAAAGATGACATAAAGTCTTGGCAATTTTTGAAAAATATTTAATATAACATCTATAGAAACTAACATGTCCTAGAAAACTTCTTATTCCTATCACATTTATAGAAGGTGGTAATTCAACAAGAGCTTGAATTTTTTTTAGATTTACTTTCATGCCTTTCTAAAAAATTTTGTGTTCTAACACAATTCCTTATGCAACCATATATTGACATTTTCCCAATTTAAAACAAAGTTTGTTTGTTTCTTTGCAGCATTTTAGAACTCTTATTAAATGATCTAAACATGAATTTGAAAGAGGTTCCAAAAACTAAAAAAATCATCCATAAAAACTTTAATTCCTTTCTCAATTAAATAACAGAAAAATGACATCATACATCTTTGAAAGTTTCAGGTGCATTACATAATCCAAATGACATTCTTCTAAAAGCAAAAGTCTCGTATGGACTAGTAAATGTTGTCATTTTTTGATCCTCACGAGAAATAGGTATTTAGTGGTATCCAGAATATCCATCCAAAAAGCAAAAATAATAATGGTCAGATATTCTATCCAACATTTGATCCATAAAAGGTAATGAAAAATGATCCTTCCTAGTGGTAAGGTTTAATTTCTTATAATTAATATAAATTTGTCATCTAGTAACTTGCCTTGTTGAAATTAATTCATTCCTTTCATTTACAACTACAACCACTTATCCTTCCTTAGGAACACAATGAACAGGACTAATCCAAGAACTGGTTGAAATTAGATAAATAATTCTAGCATCCAACCACTTTAAAATTTCTTTCTTAACAACCTCTTTTATGATAGGATTCAATCTCCTTTGAGAATTAGCTCTAGGCTTATAATTATTTTCCATCAAAATTCTGTGCATACAAATTAAGGAATTGATTCCTTTAATATCGGCTAATGTCCATCCAATGACTTTCTTATGGTTCTTCAATGTCTCCAATAATTTTTCTTCTTGTTCTCTAGTTAAATCTAAGGATATGATAACTTGTAAGGTAGATGAGTTCCCCAAAAATGCATAATTTAAATGAGTAGGAAGAACCTTCATCTCAAGTTCAAAAGATTTTTCAATAGATGGAATTAGAGGTACACTATTCTTAGTAATGTCAAAATTTCAAAGTTTCCTAAACATAATTTGAATCCTCAACAATTATATCATTTGATTTAACCTCAGAATCACTTTCAGTTTCATTCTTAAATTCTTTTTGCTCTGATATGACTTCATTTTTTTATCTTATATGACTTCATATCTTTCTTGAAAATGATTAACAACCATATAATCAATGATGTCCATTCTGTAACATTTTTCATTAGGATACTTCATTGTTTTAGCACATTAAATGTAACTTCTTGATCATTCTCTCTCATGGTTAATTCTCCTTTTTGCAAATCTATCATTGCACGTCCGGTAGTAGAGGTATCCCCAAAATAAGAGGAATTTCTTTATCTTCTTCCACATCTAACACAATAAAATCAACAGGGAAGATAAATTTATCCAATTTAACCAACACACCTTCTATAACCCCTTTAGGATAAGTGATAGACCGATCAGCTAACTGTAGGGTTATAGTAGTGGGAGATATTTCTCCTAAAACCAACCTTCTGAATATAGATAAAGGCACGTGGTTAATGCTCACTCCAAAATGACATAAAGCTTTTCCATAAAACATTTCTCTAATTTATACAAGGTATGGTAAAGCTATCAGAATCTTTGAGTTTTTAAGGAAGCTTTTTCTGATTTATTGCACTACATTCTTCACTAAGTGCAACAGTCTCATAATCAACAAATTTCCTCTTTTTATTCAAAACTTCTTTCATAAATTTGGCATAAATTAGCATCTATTCCAACACTTCTGCAAAAGGGATATTAATTGTAAGCTTCTTAAAAATTTTAAAAAATCTAAAAATTGTTGGTACAATTTTTGGCATCTAAGTCTTTAAGGAAAAGGAGGTGGTGGTCTTTCTAAATTGATCTTCGTTGGAGAGACTGGTGTTTCGACTTCTTTAGGAATAATTTCTTTGGGTTTCTCAACCTCTTTATCTTCTCTTTCAATTTCAATCTCTTTTTGGACTCCAACATTTAATTCATTTACACTCCATAGTTGGATAGCTTTAACTTATTCTTGTTCTTTATTTTTGTCTTTAGGATTGATCTCAATATTACAAGAAAGTGTTCTCTGAGACCTATTGCTTAGTGTGTTAGCAATTTGTCCGAGTTGATACTCAATATTTTGAATAGCAACACTTTGATTTTGTAATTGATTACCCATTTGTAGCATCACTTCTTCTATTGAAAGTTTCTTCTCCTTCACCTGTTGGTTATTAAAGCTAAGAGGATATGTAGGCTTATAGTTAATATTGCCCTGGTTGTTCCAATTTTTTAATGGGTTTTTTTGGTTGTTCCTTTATTGTTGACATTCACAACTAGAATTGTTGTTCCAGTTAAAATTAGGATGGTTATTTCAACCTAGTTGTAATAATTGGAATATGGGTTATTTGGTCCATTAATAGAATTTATAGTTTCCATTAAAGTTTGAGAATCAATCATTTTTCCTAATAAATTTTCTTCAATAACATGATGTGTTGGATAAAATTCATTCCAATTTGGTTTATCTTCCTAGATAATGTTGCAACTTGAAATGCAACCATTGAAATAATATCATTATCATGAATACTGGCTATTTTCTTGGGATTTTCTCTTTTAGAGGGCCATTGAAATTTATTTGTAGCCATCACTTCAATTAATGAATATACTCCATCAAATCGTTTAGACATCAATGAACCTCCAGCAATAACATCTATGATAGATCTAAGGGATCCTACTAACCCATTATAAAAAAAATGAATGATTAACCAGTCTGGTAGAGTATGATGTGGACACTTTCTAAGGAGTTCCTTAAATCTTTCTCAAGCTTCATATATTGACTCTCCTTCATACTAAGTTAGTGAACCAATGTCATTTCTAAGCTTAACAGTTTTTTAGGGTGGAAAATATTTTGCCAAAAATTTTGTGTTGAATCTCCCCAAGTTCTAATAAATCATGATGCTAAAAAATTTAACAATATCTTAGTTTTATCCCTTAATGAAAAAAGAAAAATTCTAAGTCTCAAGGCATCCTTTGATACACCATCATACTTAAATGTAACATGCAGTTCTAAAAAGCTTGCTAAATGTAAATTTGAATCCTAAGATAATGTTTCCCCCAAACTAATTGTTTTGTATAAATTATATAATAATAGGTTTATGTTCAAATGAGTTAGCCACTATAGTAGGATTTTGAATACTTAAATGAATTTCATCTACTGTAGGGTATGCATATTTCCTTAAAAGGCTTTTGTAAATTATGATGTTCATTTTCAGTAGTTTGAATTTCAATATTATTTTGCGATGTGTTTACCATTTCTTGAAAATTATGAAGTCTTCATTGTTTTTGAATTATTCTAATTGTTTGTTCTAACTCAGAATTGTGAGGCACTAGACATAGATCTACGCATGCACAAAGTAAAATTTCAAAAAATAAAATAAAACACAAAAAATTAAAAAATATTTTTAAAATTTTTTATTTTTGGATTTTAAATTTTTTTATTTTTTATTTTTTTCAAAAATAAAATAAAACTAAATTTAATTCTCCTAAAAATAAACCTACAATTCAAGTATAATTCCAAAGTTAAAAAGTTTCGTCGATTTTTCCCGAAAATGGTGCCAAAAACTTGACCCAACCCGTAATTACGTGAATATTTATGATTCTTAAATTTACCACGAACTTGTCTCAATTTATGTTTGACTGTAGTGTGAAGAAATGTAATGATTTTAAAATTATATAATAATACTTCACACTAGAGGTATTGCGCAAGTATAAATATCGTTTCAAGTAATATATAATTTTTCTTAAAAACCCCAGCATCATTCCCACGAGGAAAACTGTAAATCTTAATATTAAGTTGCAAAATTCTATCTAAATTGCAGATAAATATAATAGAAGAACAAATTCGATATGCTTGCAATAGTAAAAACTAACTTTAAGCAAGAAGTAACAACTAGATTTAACAATTTACTAAAGTTCAAATGATTAATTGAATATAAAAACGAGTTTGAATATTATGAAAAGATCTTTCCCCTTGCAAAAGAGATGTTAACAAGTGTGGGATTTGAATGATTAAAAATACAAAATGTGATATTGTGACAAATAGGAGCATTCCTATCATTTACCCCCTCTCGGTGTTAGTAAAGAATATTGACTAATTTAGAGTTTTTCACCAGCTTGTGTAGTAGTACTGAGTAGATTTTAGCCTCTCACCTTTAGATTACCTATAAACCTTAAATATATAGCATTTATGTACACATTTTTATACCTATTTTTGAGGATGTTGCACTTTAATGGAATGTATTTATGCGTTTTTCTTTCAGGTGCAGTAAAATGGATGAAAAATTGTGAAAGGAGTGAAAAAGGATCAAATTTGGAGCAAAAATGAAGAAAATGTGCAAAAAAACTATAGCGCCTAAGACCCCAGGACTGGCGTTTACATGCCAAGATAATAGAGAAGACTACACCTAAGTGCCACATACCTCGCGCTTAAGTGCGAGAGGTAGTTATTTGATGATTCAATGAATTTGGATGAATTTTTGAAGGGGTGTTTGAAGCAACTCTTGGTGAAAATGTGGTTTATAGTTAATAGAAACAAAAATACATTCAAATGGCTATTGAAAGGAGGAAACTCTTGGAAGATTCATTGAATGTGGACACATTTTGAAGAGACCCAAAGCACCTTTTGGAAAATTATAAAAGAAGACTTGAATTTAAAGAAATGAAGAGACTCAATTAGCTGTCGACGCCTCTCTCTCATATATTAATTAGGAATATTTAAAGAGAAGAAAGGGAGGAGTTGTAGTGTGTTGGTAGAGAGTATTATAAAACAAAGGAAGAGAAAGGGATTTAAAGGAACTTAAAAAGTTTGGTGGAGAGAAATTTGAACTAAGTTTTTATCTTTGTGACTATGTTTGGTTAATTTAGACTTCTTATGTGTTTACATGATTTCTATTTTTAAACTTAAGTATATTTGTGTGTTCACCATGAATTCTGAATAGTCTTCTTTGTCTTTTTCCTTAAAATCATAAAAGTTTTGGAAGGAAGTTGTTTGAAGTATTGGTTTTTAATGTTGGAATAAGTTGCTATAATTATATACCATGTACTTCATTTACTTCTTGATTTGTTCAATTAAGATGCTAATATCTATTGTGAGAACATTTAAAATCCGAGATGATATTGTCTCAGTCAACTAATGGTAAAAATCACTTGAGATTGTATGGATGAGAATGCAATTTATATGGTTGAGTGCAAATAAATAAGAAATAAACTTTGAAGGGTGTAGAGTTAGAGAAATTTATAGTGACCGACTAAATCCCCCAATTCAGTTTATTGTTTTAGGTTTTGATATGAGATGTTAGCCCCCAGGTGGAGGGAGAAGAGGAAACTCTAAAGTGAGAGATAGTATCTTCCCTACGTAGCCCGTCTTTGAGACTATTCAAACTTTAAATTAGCCAATGTTCTTTATAACTTCTCTATCAAGGTTAAAGAATAATATTACTCATATTTGACACAACACAATTTGAACATTTTAATAACAAAATTCATATATTTGTTACTGATTCATGATAAGGAAACATATATTTTATTTATATTGCCTTCATCTTACAAATATCTATTAATTGTTTACTTTATTTTCAATTATCAAAAGTTAACAAAAAGATTCATACTTTCATTCCTATTGTAGCATCTATAGTTTGAGTAAGAATATTTTGTAAAGTAGAATTTTTTGTCTAATTTATTTTGAATTAAAACATTGTAATTCTCCCGATGGGTTTAATATTCAGGGCTTAATTAAAAAGTCTTATATTACTTGTTAATAATACGTATACTTGCATAGTATCCCAATATTTAAATATAATAATTACACTCTTATTTTCTTCAGAGTCAAGTTTTTGGTGCTATTGTAAAGTAAGAAATATAAGTAAGGAAAATTGAGAATATAACCACATACTTCGTAGTACTGTCATAAAAGATCGGAACTAATTACCCATTGTGCCTTCTTTATAGGACCTACTAGAGACCGTTACGATTCAAACTCTAAACCAAATTGACAAAAAAATCTAGTCTGTCACCCTAAAAACATCAATTCTACACCCATCAAAACTTATCTCCCTTTCGATTTGAACTCACCACAAGTGATCACAATGGCTCTGCCCAAGTTGAAGTGTGATATACACTGCTTAGGTTAAATCATAGCCCTCCTTGGTCATTATGTTTCTTAAAAGATTTTAACCTCACAAGTGGCCAATTTGCAAAGTCTATGAAGAATTAATGAAAATACCATCATAATTTTTAGAATAAAAAGAAATATTTAAATCATACTCATCCCACACGATTAATTCTCACATGCAAGGAGAAAGTAAAGTGTACTACTCAGAATTCATAGAGATTAAACAAAAGCACATGATTTGCATTGAAATCCAAGTCTTACAATGAAAACTTAAACAAAAATACAAAGTACCATGTCTTCTCCCCAAGTAAATTTCTTGAGTTTTCTTCCAGTAATCTCCAAACTCTTACACAATAATTACTCGCACACACACACACACTCACACACACTAAAAAAAACACTAAAAATCTCACAAACCTCTCCAAATGTCCTCTCTAAAGCCTCTAAAAGTCTCTCTTTTTCTGGCCAAAATGTTCCCATTTAATAAATCTCTGAAAAATAATCAAGGGTGGCTTCAAGTACCTCTTCAAAATTCTGTGAAATTCAATGTATCTTCTAGAAGGGTAGTTGGTAGAGCTATAGCGCCAGGATGTCGTGCTATAGCGCCGAATTCTCTTGTAGGGTGATGTGATAGTGCCAAACAAAGTAGCCCAATTTTGCTCGATTCTTTTCTTCATTTTCTTTAAATGTCCATGATACACCAAAATAACTTATTATTTTATGTATACATTTTATGCTTATTTTGGTGATATTGCACTTTAAAGAAGGGTATTTTCATGTTTTTGTTTCAGAAATATCAATTTTAGGTATTTGGAGCAAAAAGTAGCAAAAAAGAAGAAATTTGGAGTCAGAATGGAGATTATCATGATCCTATCGCAAGAGGCTCCAGATTGGTGCATGAACGCCATTTTTTAGAGAGTTGGTGCCAGAAATGCTAGAAACTGGTGCTAGAGGCGCCATTTTATAAAGAAGCGGTGTCAGAAGTACTAGAAGTGATGCTATAAGGGCAAGAGAGCAACACATACTTCATAAGGCTGGTGCTAGAGATGAATTAAGATAGAGTAAGGCAGTTTGTGACTATTTTAAAGCGGTTTTGAAGGCTCCAAACAATTCAAACGTCTTATTGAGTGGTTCAATGCATCTAACACTTTGGAAGGCTCTTTAATTAAGAGATATGTCTCTTAGATTAAGGGACTTGTCTCTTGGTGTTAAAAGATTTGACTTTTGGGTGAAATTTTGGAGGAAATTTTGAATTCTTTTTGAAAGAAGGCTGACCCTAATTAAAAAGGAGATGAGTCTAGAGAAGAAAGGGGGGCGTGGGATAGAGAGAGTGGTTTTGGCATGAGAGAGAAGTCTTAGAGAAGAGAGGATTTTCTTCTAAGGTTGTAAGAGAGAGGGAAGGTGACAAATTTCTTCTTCATTACACATCTAACAGAGAATTGAGTGTGATTATGAAGAGAGAAAGTGCTTAAAGGGAACTTCTAAGGATAATCTCGGGATGAAGTGTGAGAAAAGTTGTATTCTTTTCTTTCTTTGTTCTGTAAACTTATTTTTATATATGAAATCTTTGTTTTGTCCTATCATTCTCATAAATTCTAAGCAGTCTTCTTTATCTTTCTCCCTGCAATGAGATATGGTTTTATAAAGAATTAATTTTGAGTGATGATTTGAACTATGATCCTCATTTACTTTTTAATCTAGCCAATTGAAAGGTTAAAATTTAATGAGAAATATACGATCCAAAAGGATCATGCTTTCTACAATAAGGTAAGAGTCACATTGAATTTCATGGGTGAGAATGCAATTCATGGGCTTACGTGTAAATAAATAGAGAAATATACTTTGATGGACACAAAATTAGAGATTTTAAGGTGACATATTAAAATTCTCAATTTAGTCCAGTTGCTTAGAAACTAAAGCAAGTTTGTTATTCCTCAGGTGAGTGAGAAGTGAGAGCTCTGGAGGGGCATCTAATATTCTCTCAACCTAACCACAGATTTAGGGACCAAACTCTGGATTAGTCAATATTCTTTATGCACTCTCAGGGGTAAAGAATATAACTGCTTCTAATTGGCACAATACAATTTTATCTATGTATTTTAAATGATTTTAATTTCTTCACATTCTATAAAGTCATTGTAAAGGGGGAGGATGCTTTCTTAAAATTGAATTTTTCATTTCAAAACTTTGTTTAGTCTTTATAAGTTTACTTTTGAAATTTAGCAATTGGTTTAATTAATTTAGTTATTTTAACTGCATTTCATTTAGTGCACATAAAATTTCCTTTAGATTTTTTTTTATTACTTAAGTTTTATAGTTTGAATATAGTAATTGACGTTATAACCATAAGAATTTCTAACTCTCCGTGAGATCAATACTGAGGACTCCATTAGAGCCCTTTATTACTTGAGCGATATGTATACTTATGTTATTATTACAAGTTTGACAGCTTAGAGATTTTAAAAGATAAAATTACATATAATGAATTTTTTCTTAAGAATGATCTGCATATTTACTATTAGTGGTAACAACCCGCGCATCATGCTTTTGGTGTCGTTGTGGAGGAGTAACGATAAATTACTTTATAATTAAGATCTTTTTATTTGAAGTAAAATTTTTTTTGTAGTTTAATTAAATATTTTTATATTTTAGTTTGTTTTCTTATTTTTATATTGTTTATTGTGTTTGTGTATGCGTAGTTTAAGATCGGTAGGTTTATTACCTTACGATTCAGAGTTAGAAAGAACATTTAGAAAAATTCAAAAATAATAAAAAGAGAGATAATTTGAATAAAATGGCTTGCAACTTAAATAATTCTTGAAATGAAAATGAACATCATCAGATACCTTTAAGAGATTATGCTAATCTTACGACAAATGAAATTCATTTGAGTATACAAAACACCCTGCTGTAGCTGCTAATTCATTTGAGCTTAAACCTGCTATTATCCAAATGATACAAAATAATCAGTTTGGGGGAACACCAAATGAAGATCCTAACTTACACCTTGCTAGTTTTCTAGAATTGTGTGCAACATTTAAATATGATGGAGTGTCGAGTGATGCCGTCAGACTTAGACTTTTTCCTTTTCATTAAGGGATAAAACTAAGATGTGGTTAAACTCGTTAGCACCTGGATCTATAAGAACTTGGGGAGACTTATCACAAAAATTTTTATCTAAATATTTCCCATCATCGAAAACTGCTAAGCTTAGAAATGATATTTTAGCTTTTTGTCAGTTTGAAGGGGAATCAATTTATGAAGCTTGAGAAAGATTTAAAGATCTACTTATGAAGTGCGTACACCATGCGTTGCCAGATTTGTTAATAATTTAAACTTTTTATAATGGATCAGTTAGATTTTTTAGACCAATAATTGATGTTGTTGTTGGTAGATCATTAATGTCAAAGCCAATTGATGAAGCACATTATTTAATTGAAGAGAGGGCTACTAATAATTTTCAATGATTCTTTGAGAGGGTAAATCCAAAAAGAATAGCTAGTATTCATGATTCTCATGCAATATCTATGTTGGCTGCTCAAATTGCTACAATATTAAAGAATATAGATCAATATGGAATGAATTATTCTCAGACACCTCCTGTGTTTGAGGAAAATTCATTGGGACAAATAATAGAAACTCAATCCTTAAATGAGACTTTAAATGAAATAAACAATTGATATAATAATATTTATTCCAATTATTATAATCCTGGTTGGAAAAATCCCCCGAATTTCAGTTAGAATAACAATAACTCTAATGATGTAAATCTATAATGGAGAAAAATGCTGCAAACACATTGGGAAACTCCAACAATCAAGGGAATTCGAACTACAAAACTTATTTTCTTTTAGGTTTCAATAGCAATTTGTTGAGTAAGGAGAAGAAACTATTAATGGAAGAATTAATATTGCAAATGAGAAGTCAATTATAAAGTCAAGGAGTTGCAATTAGAGACATGAAAAATTAATTGGGATGTATTACTACTGCACTTAACAAAGGACCACCAGGAAAGTTTCCTAGTAATGTTGAAGTTAATCTTAAAGATCAGAATGAAGAGAAAATTAAGGCTATTCAACTGAGAAGTGGAAAAGAATTGGAAACAAAAGTTTATAAAAGAAGTTGAAGTTAAAAAAGAAGGGGTGGAAAATGAAAATTCTAATGAAGATTTTCATTTTGAGTCAGAATATCCTATCAATCGAATGAAAGTTACTATTGAAAGACCACGATCTCCATTTCCTAAAAGATTGTAGTAGAGAAACAAAGATAATCAATTTATAAAATTTTTGGAAATATTGAGGAAATTGAAAATAAACATTGCATTTATTGAAGCCCTGGAACAAATGCCAAACTATGTAAAATTTATGAAGGATATACTTAATAAAAAAGGAAGTTTATAGATGATGAGACTATTGCACTAGTGAGGAGTGTAACACTATAATTTAGAATAAGCTTTTTGAAAACCTTAAAGATCCTGGTAGTTTTACTCTTCCTTAGGCTATCGACGAAAGATTTTTTGGAGAAGCTTTATGTGATTTGAGAGCCAGTATTAAACTTATGCCTCTATCAATTTTTAGAAGGTTGGGTTTTGAAGAAATTTCACCTACTACTGTAACTCTTTAGTTAAGTGATCGTTTGATTACTTATCCTAAAGAAGTTATAAAAGATGTTTTCCTAAAGGTTGATAAATTCATCTTTCTTGTGGATTTTATTGTGTTAGATATGGATGAAGATAAAGAAATTCCTATCATTTTAGGAAGACCATTTCTTGCCACAGGAAGAGCTTTGATAGATGTGCAAAAAGGACAATTGACAATGAGAGTTAGAGATCAAGAGGTCACAATTAATATTGCAAAGTCAATGACATATATAGCAAAAGGAAGGGAGGATGAATGCTTCAAAATGGAAATTAACGACTATTTAAGCAACAAATATTTCATTAATACATTTGAAAAGAAAGCTGAAGAAGAATATTTGGAGTGTGAAGATGAAGATATAATTCAAGATGAATCTATGGAAGTGAGTAATGAAGAATTGGATTATGTTCAAAAATAATTTGATTTGTTATATCCTACAAATAATAACAAAAATTTGATTTCATCAATTAAGAAACCTCCTGAACTAGAAATGAGAATACTTCCTACACATTTAAAATATGTCTTTTTAGGAAATTTATCTACATTACCTATTCTTGTATCCTCAGAATTAACTGAAGCACAATAACAAAAGTTGTTGAAAACCTTAAAAAGATATAAGAAAGCCTTTGGATGGACATTAGCTGATATTAAAGGAATGAGTCCTTTGATTTGTATGCATAGAATTTTATTGAAAGAACATCATGAACCAAAAGCTGATCCTCAAAGGAGATTAAACTCGATGATAAAAGAAGTTGTAAAGAAAGAGATTTTAAAATGGTTAGATGTAGGAATACTATATCCTATTTTAGATAGTGCTTGGGTGAGCCAAATTCACTGTGTTCCAAAGATAGAAGGTGTGACTGTAGTGACAAATGAGAATAATGAATTAATACTAACAAGACAAGTCATTGGATGCTGAATCTGCATTGATTATAGAAAATTAAATTCGGCCACCAGGAAAGATCACTTTCCTTTACTCTTTTTGGACCAGATGTTGGATAGACTAGCTGGGCACATATTATTTTGCTTTTTAAATGGATATACAGGCTATCATCAATTACCAATTGCTCGAGAGGATCAAGAGAAGTCAACGTTTACTAGTCCTTTTGGCACTTTTATTTTTCAATGAATGCCCTATGATTTGTGTAACGCGTCTATGACATTTTACAGATGTATGATATTGATTTTTAGTTATTTAATTGAAAAAAGGGATGGAAGTTTTTATGGATGATTTTTTTTTTATTTAGAACTTCATGTAAAATATGTCTAAATCATTTAGAGAAAGTTTTAGAATGATGTGAAAAGATGAATCTAGTATTAAGCTAGGAAAAATGTAAATTTATGGTTGTAGGAGGAATTATGCTTGGGCATAAAATTTTAGAAAATGACATGGAAGTAGATTCGACAAAAATTCAGATTATATCTAACCTACCTCCCCTATTATTGTAAGAGGAGTTAAGAGCTTCTTAGGACATGCTGGTTTTTACCGGTGATATATCAAAGATTTTTCAAAATTTACGAAGCCTTTATGCATACTTTTGGAAAAAGATACAAAATTTGATTTTAATCAAGAGTGCCTTAATTCCTTTGAAACATTGGAGGAAAAAAATGATCACCGCTCTTATAACTGTTTCACCTTATTGGGAGAAAACATTCGAATTGATGTGTAATGCTAGTGATTATGCAATATGAGTTTTTTTAGGGTAGAGATATGACAAAATTTTTAAAGTTATATACTATGCTAGTAAAACTTTCAATGATGCTCAAATTAATTATAACACTACTAAAAGAGAGTTATTAGCCATTGTTTATGCTTTTGATAAGTTAAGGTCATATCTAATTGGAGCTAAATGTGTTGTGCATATAGTCTACTCGGGTATAAAATATTTGATGCAAAAGAAGGATTAAAAACCAAGATTAATTAGATGGGTACTTCTGATGCAAGAATTTGATTTTGTGGTATTTGTTAGTAAATGATCTTATAATCAAATTGTTTTTCATTTATCTAGACTGGAACAGGAAGAAACATTTGAGCTTGATAAAGAAATTAATGAAACTTTTTCTGATGAACAACTTTATACTGTTAAAGGATGGGAAATACCGTGGTATGCTGATATTGTAAACTACATTTCTAGTGGTATTTTACCATATGAATTGACAAAATAATAAGACTTGCACCTAAATCACATAAAGCTTTCCCATAAAATCTATCTCCTATCACACATGAATTTATAAAGCTACCAGGATCTTTAAGCTTTTCAGGAAGCTTCTTCTGAATAATTGCACTGCACTCCTCACTAAGTGCAGTAGTCTCATTATCTTCAAACTTCTTTTTCCTATTGAGAATATCCTTCTTAAACTTTACATAGCTTAGCATTTGTTCTAAGGCGTTAATAAATGGAATATTAATTGTTAGCTTCTTAAAAATTTTCATAAATTTTGAAAATTGCTTATCCAACTTCTGTTGACGAAGACTCTGAGGAAATGGAGGTGGTGGTTTATCTAGGTTAACTTTAAGTGGAGAAATAGGTCTTTCAGCATTTTTGGAGCATCCGCTTTTGATTCTTCAATTTCTTCTCTCTCTACTTCAGTTTCTTTTTTAACCCTACCTTCCAACTCTCTTCTGTTTCTAAGTTGAACGACTTTTACTTGCTCTTTATTCTGGTCTTTCGGATTTATTTCAGTATTACTAGGTAGTTTTCCTTGGGATCTATTACTTAATGAATTTGTGATTTGTCTAAGTTGATTCTCAAAATTTCTAATTATAGCTCTTTGACTTTGTAACTGATTTCCCATTTGTAACACCACTTCTTCTATAGACAACTTCTTCTCCTAATATTTCTAATTGTAGCTCCTTGACTTTATAACTGATTTCCCATTTGTAACACCACTTCTTCTATAGACAACTTCTTCTCCTTACATTATGCATTACTGTTGAAACCTGGAGGTTAAGTAGATCTATAATTATTATTCCCTTGATTGTTCCAATTTCCTAATGGGTTTCCTTGATTGTTCTCCCATTGTTGATTATTACCACCTGTAGTATTATTCCAATTAAAGTTGGGATGATTTTTCCAACCTGTTTTATAATAATTTGAATATGGGTTATTGTGCTTGCTATTTATGACATTCAAAGTTTCTAATGATGCTTGAGAATCTATCATTTTGCCTAATGAATTTTCTTCAATCCTAGAGATAGGTTGAAAAAAATTCATTCCAAATTAAATTAACTTCCTTGAAATTGCACCAACTTGATTTGCTAACATAGTAAATGCATCAGATTCATGAATATTGGCTACTTTTTTAGGATTTAACAACTTAGAAGGCCATTACAAATTATTGGTAGTCATTTCTTCAATTAAAGCATAAGCGTCATAAAATGGTTTTGACATCAACAAACCACCAGCAGCGGCATCGATAATAAATCTAAGAGATCCAGCTAATTCATTATAAAAAGTTTGAATTTTTAACCAATCTAGTATAGCATGGTGTGGACACCTTCTTAAGAGTTCTTTAAATCTTTCTCATGCTTCATAAATAGAATCCCCTTCAAACTGATTATAAGATGTACTATCATTTCTATGCTTCGCAGTTTTTTATGGTGAAAAATATTTAGCGAGGAATTTTTATGTTAAATCACCCCAAGTTCTGATAGAATTCAAACACATCTTAGCTTTATCCCTCAATGAAAAAGGAAATAACCTAAATCTTATGGCATCATCTGATACACTATCGTATTTAAATGTAGCGCACAATTTTAAAAAATTGACAAGATGTAAATTTGGATCTTCAGTTGGTGATCCCCCAAACTGATTATTTGAAATCATTTGGATAATAGTAGGTTTAAGTTCAAATGAATTAGCCACTACAGTATGTTTTTAAATTCTACAAGGAAGTTCATCTACCATAGGGTTGGCATAATCTCAAAAAGGTCTATATTCTTGATGAATTTCAACATTTTGATAATTTTGGTTTGCCATTTTTGTAATTTTTTTTATATTGTTCAAAATTTTTATTTTTTTTTGCTTTTTTAAAATTTTTTTAACAGTTCTCTCTAATTCAGAATCGTAGGGCACTAGTCCTTCAGAACTTGAACTGTGCATACACTAACATAAAATAAAATATTATAATAAGATATTCCTACAATAACTTTTTAAAAGTTTAAATAAGACTTTCAAAAAATAGAAATTTTTCTTTCAATAAATTTTTGAAATCTTCCCCGACAACGGTGCCAAAAACTTGATCCCAATTGTCTATATGCAACAGTATAACAATGACTTTAAAGATCTTTTTCACTTATGTAATCTTACTTTGCAACAGAACCAAAAATTTTATCCTGAAGAAAATAAGAATTTAAATTTTAAATTTATATATATATATATATTGTGATACTACGCAAGTATATATATCGTTATCAAGTAATCTATGACTTTTTGATTGAGGCCTGAATATCGAACCCACAGGGAAAATACGCAATATGCACAAACTTTCTATTTTTAAAAAGAAAATTACTTAAATTATAGATCTTTTCTCAACAAGTAAAATTCAATTTATTTTGGTATTTTTGATATTTTGACAAAACAATAAAACTTCTAAAGATAACTTGAGTTTATGTAAATAAAAAGCACTTGATATGAAAGTATCTTTCTCCTTATCATGAATCAGTAATAAGTATAGGATTTCTATTGTGGAAGTATGCAAATTATGTTGTGTCAAATAGGAGTAATAACCCTTACCAGAGATGCTATAAAGAACACTGGCTAATCTAAAGTTTGAATAGTTTTGAAGACCGGCTAGGCAAGGATGTTGCCTGGGGGCTAACATCTCGTATCAAAACCTAAAATAATAAACCAAGTTAGGGGCTTTAACCAGTCGCGTTAAAGTCCTTTAACTCTACACCCCTCAAAGTTTATTTCCCTATTTATTTGCACTCAATCATATGAATTACATTCTCATTCATACAAACTCATGTGATTCTTTCCAATTGTTGACTGAGACAATACCAACCTGGTTCTTACATGTTCTCAAATAAATTTTAACATCTGGATAGGTCAAATCAAGAAGTAAATGAAGTACATGGATTTAAATCATCACAACTTCTTCCAACATTAAAAATCAATACTCTCCATAACTTCCATCCAATACTTTTAATTACCTATCATTTTAAGGAGAAAGATAAAGAAAACTACTCAAAATTCATGGAGAAAACAAACCACACTTTAGTTTAAATGTAGATATCATTTTCAAACCAACAAGAAGTCTCGATTAAAAATAACAGTAGTTCAAAACAAAAGATAAAAACTTATCTCATATCCTCCACCAAACTCTTAAAGTTCATTTGAATCTCTTCTCTTTTACAACACTCTTGAATCTCACAATAAAACTAAAAACAAAAAGGATAAAGTGAATTTGTGATACCTAAAAATCTCCCCAAAACTATCTCTCAAAACTCCCCCTTTCCAACACTTTTCATAACTTTCAAGTACACTTCAAAAAGTCCCAACTTTCTTCATTTTTAAACCTCCAAGAGGTGCCTTGATAACTCTTCAAAATGTGTCCCAATTTAATGTATTCTCCAAAGGATGCCTCCTTTCACAAGTCCTTAAATAATATTTTCATTTTTAGTGGTCATAACCACTTTCTTTAGCTAATAGGTGCCTTAAATGTCCCTTCAAAATTTGGCAAAATGAAGCAAACTGTCACATAACTGCCTCTGGATCTTAAGCGCAAGGCCTCTGGCGCTTCAGCGCAGGGCCTCTGGAGCTTAAGCGTGGCCTTCTTTGTTTCACCGGCGCGTAAGCACCAGGTCTGGCACTTAGGTGCCAAAACACTTATGCACCATTATCACATTTTTGCTCCAAATTTGATCCTTTTTCACTCCTTTTAGCATTTTTCACTTTTTAACTTGTACCTTAAAGAAAAACACACAAATACCTTGCATTAAAGCGCAATTTCTTAAAAATAGGTATAAAGATGTGTCTAAAAACACTATATATTTTAGGTGTATCATATACTTAAACTTAGGGTAAGTAAAGCTTAAGGTTTAATTAAGTCTAATTAGGGTTAGATTTAATTAAGTTTAAATTGGTTCAAGCATATAGTAAATAAGGATTAAGGGTCTAGATTAGGTCTAATTAGGGTTAGACCTAATCAAATTTAAAAATTTTTTAAGCCTAATGTAATTAAGGCTTATATTTTTAGATTGCGTCTAATTAGGGTTTAACCTAATCAAGATTTAAATTGCTTTAAGCCTAATGTAAGTAAGGCTTAAGGGTTTAGATTGGGTCTATTTAGGGTTAGACGTAATCAAGGTTTAAATTGGTTTAAGCCTAATGTAAGTAAGGCTTAAAGATTTATATTGGGTCTTATTAGGATTAGACCTAATCAAGGTTTGGGGTAACCTAGGTCCAGATTTTAGGATTGAACTAGGCTTAACTTGATGGATTTAAAAATTGATTTAGGTTATTATCTAAATCAAATCCATTTAAGTCTTAGGGTCCGAATTATATTTTAGGATGAAATGCAAATTTTTAAATTTACAAATTAAACCCTAAAGGTCTAATTTGTAATTTTAAACCCTTAAAAAATTAAAAAATTGGTTCTAGTCATTAAATTTATCCTTATGGATTTTCCAACTAAACCCAAATTTAATTTCTATTTTTCTAATTTTTTCTAATAATTATTTTAAAAAAACTTACAAAATTTTGTGAAAATTGATGAATTTCATCTTTGCGATTTTTCTCAGCCTTGGAAAAATTAAGGAATATTCCCAAGGACAAAAGGATTAATCCATGTAAATTTTGTCTTTTTTTGATTTATAATGAATTTTTAATAATTAAATTACTCCAAAGAGTAATTAATTAATTAAAAATTAAATTTAATTCATTAATTCTCAATTTTATTTTTTTCATTTTCTCCATGCTCACGTGAATCCAGGGAAATTTTTGTTTTATTTTTATGATTATTCTTTGAAAAGTTATGAATTTTTAAAGATTTTAGGGATTTTCTGAACTTAACGAAATAAGAAAGTCATATTTTACTATTTATCCGACGTGGCACCAACTCATACCTCAGAGTCGTCGAAGCTCCAAGCGACAACTTCCGGTTCACAGACCTATACATGTTGGCATTGTGGTGGTCCGTGGTTTGGTCTGTTTCTTATGAACGGATCAGTTTTCCTTCCAAATCTAAGTTGTCCATTTCTGCTACATGAAAATGGACGGCATTGGTTGATCCTCCCTAGAGGATGGTTAATCGACAGTCGCCTATTTTTAAACCGTAAGATCTCCATGCATTTTTCATCAAATTCCATGATTTTTGTTTCTAAAGCTTCATTGTGCTTAGGGAAACATATCTATTTGGTTACTTAATGCATGGTGTCATAGTTTTCTTCATAATTATCCAAACCAATCACAAATTTTAGGGTTTAAAAGACATACTTGGTCTCAAGAGGTGTAGCCTCAATTGAGTTTGATAGGAATGATTGTTTGGTCCTTGTGAAGCTCCTCCCTTGTCCAATTTGAAGTGAAATAGGGTCTAGGTATGACCTTATTGAAATGGTGTCACAATTTCACCTAGTAGTAGGTTATAGCCCATAAAATAGCTCAATTTGTATTGGGTTCTTCTTCGTATAGCTTGGGGAAGCTTTTGGAAGAATTGGATTGGATTTTTGGGTGGGCTTTTATCAAACCAAAATTTAGCCCCAGTTTCAGGTTTGAAATTGAGGCTACCTTATGGATTTCAAGGGTTGTGGTTATAGGGTTTTGATTGCCTAAAGAATGAGGGAGATTTTCTCTCTTGGGTGTGACAGGGTTTGTGGACTACATGCTCTCTTCTCTCCTTGGATAAAGCTCTTGTTCATGGCCTTAAATGGCCATTAGAGGCCCTAAATGAGCTTGTGATCAATTGGAGGATGTGTGTGATGGCTCAGAGAGTTCAGAGGATGAAATTTCAACTGAGGATAACCCATCTTTACTTTTGTATGGTGTGCTCATCATTATCTCAAGCATGGTGAAGAGGTTGGATGTAGAATGGCTTCCTTCCTATTGAAGAAGAGGTGAGGTTGAAGGATGGCTTAGGAGTGAGCTGGATTGACCCCCTTATCTTGGTTCAAAGAGTCATGATGTGGAGTTTAGGTGAGTGCCACATAACCCCCCACCCCCACATCATGATGGACCTTGGTCAAAGATGGTGGCTTCTTAGGTGGCCCAATACATCTCATGTGTTTCCCATGTCATGATGGATCTTATAGTCATATGAGACCCAATAGGAATGGGCCATGAGATAGATTTTGATTTGGAAGTCATGCATGGGCTTGTGTTGAGGTTGGGCATTGATGAATGGTCTTAGGGTTCAAATTTATGCTTAATATGTTTTAATTTCATCTTTATTTAATAAATTAAGTAATTAATAAATTAAAAAATGAAATTAGGCTATAAAACCATAAGTTGATCAAGATGATGTAGAGTTGACCGATTGGGTCTTAGGGTTGGCCAATTGACCAAGGTTGACCAATTGGGTCCTAGGGTTGCTAAATGGTCATTGTGGTGACCATTGTGTCTAGGGTTAGCATAATGGTCAATGTGGTGACCATTGGGTCCAAGGTTGACCAAATGGTCAATGTGGTGACCATTGGTTCCAAGGTTGACCAAATGGTCAATGTGGTGACCAAATCAAGGTTTGTCATCATTGATTTGATCAACCCAGAGTGTTATCATAATTTGGGTTCAAAAGGGACACATTAGGAATTTCGTCTAATTTTTAGGGTTGGAGGACCCCATATGGGTTCAAGGAGTCAACATTAGTAGACTCCTTCCCTAAGATGGATTTGATGGTAATAGTGTTCTTAAGGTTTGTAGAAGAATCCATGAGACCTTGAATTGATTTGGGTGGTTTCGAATATGTTCTGATATTGGATGTTAATTTGGGGTAGATCCTCACAAAAGTGAGGTCAACAGCTGGGTCACTCAACATAAACATCCCTATGCCTTAAAGCCTACCAAGCTATAAGGATAAAGAGTGAATTGTCGTATCCCAAATGAATGGTGGCCTATCAACAATTGGGGTTGATGAGAGAACATCAACAAGATATCAATGAATCGGCTTGCTGAAAGGGGTTTATCAATAAAAGGTAAGAAATGCTAATCAAGTTGAGATAACTATGTCAGGACTTCTGACATGCTTCAATTTTCTTATATTTTCTATGCTTTAAATTCTATAATTTTCTTCCATTAATTTCATGAATTTACACTTTTGGAAGGTTGGAATTGTGTTTTATAGGTTTTAAGAAGATTAACATGCAAATCGAAGCAAAATAGGGACTTTTGGAATAATTAAGCCCTTTATAACCATGCCATGCTTTGGCGTGGCCACACCATTTATGTGGCATAGGCATACCAGTATGTGGGCATGGTCAAGCTGTGACTGTAGGACAACGTGACACTATATCCTCTCAGTGTAGCCACGCCATTTTCTTGAGTGTGGTCACACCCTCTCTATGGAAGACCAGTGCACTTGGGGTATTGTCGTATCCATGCTTAAATGCAACGTGACTATGTTGCCCAACCCAAGAGTTAGGCATAATTGTGCCACATTTTGGGCATGGTCACACCTCCATATCTGCTTCAATTTAAAGGATTTCATGAGCGGGATTTTGATGATTTTGGAAAGATTTCAAACTCAGGATATAAAATTGATAATAAGAAAAAATTAAAGAGAGCTTTTTGGCAAATAATTTAGAGTAAAGGCTAGAGTTTGAGAGACTTCTTCTCTTCTCTTATTTTTTTATGTTTTCTTTGAGAGGTGTATTGAGAGAATTAGTTTGCTACTTTCATAACAGAAGATTGAAAAAAAGCTATAAGTTTATTTTTACTATTATAACAATGTTTCTTGTAGGTTTGATTTCCATGGTATTTTCTTTGTTTGTTTCTCAAAACATGAGCAACTAAATTTTTTTTTTGTGCCTATGTGATTTGTGGTTGGTTTTCTGGCTTAGATTTATGATGCATATTTTTCATATTATGTTTTTTGTGTCTTTGATTCTTTAATATTTTGGGTTAACCTTCTTGCCTTTGTTTACTCCTAATATGGTCAGTTAGGGTGATAAAATCTATAGTCATCTATGACTTTAGTGGAAGTGTAGTTAAATAATTAGGTTAACCACAAGATTTGATTAGGATAAGAATATTTTTTTCTCACCTTTCAAACACTCAAGGGGATGTAAAAAATATTGGGGGCATCATAAATTTAAGAAAAAATTAACTTTATGGAATTCTAATTCTTTATCTGACTTAAGCATATGTATAAGAAGAAGATATCATTCTTGATTGATAACAACCTGTGACCGACTGCCACCACTCGCTCTACTATTTTTGTGTTGTTGTTGTGGGTCACCAGTTTATTTTCTATCATGTTGCCTCTTCTCTCCAAATAGCTCTCTTGATCAAGTGGATGATCCAAAGAGGGAAGGGATCGGAGGGCTAAGGCATATGATGATAGGAACAAACAAAAGAAACTTGCGGGGAAGGTCACATGAATTGTACTTAGCGTAGATAGCTCTGAAGCATATTGGTTTAAGACAACTTGGAGGCTTTCTCGTAAATAAAACCTAACAAGAGTAAACCCACAACCAAAGATTTCAAGTTGTTGTACCTGTCTCGGGTTTGCTTCTTCCTATAATGGCATAGCCCTGCAACTAATTACATCTTAAGAAATCTGGGAATTACTTAAGAAAACTCCCGATTAAGGTTGTCATTCATCCTAAAAAATTTTTAAATGTCATTGTCAAGGAAATGAAAATTTTAACATTCTATCATAAGGGTAGTGAACTCCTAATAATTTCGAACTATCCTAGAGTTTTGTTTTTTGACAATAGTTTAATTGAGTTTCATCCTTTTGCTCAGGGTTTAGAATATCCATCCCTGAAAAATAGAGTTAGCAAAAAAGCATGTTTTAGTTTGATTGCTTGGTTGTTACTTTTATGTTAGACAAATCGGCTAAGATGCATATGCCTTTCCATCATCTCAGGTTTATCTGGCTCCTTGATCTAGTTAGTCTAAGAGGTGGTCAAACCTGTTCGGATCGAAAGATTCCTATCGATAATCATGGGTTACCTCGTCTAAGAGATCTTCTTAGACTCAGGTTTCAGAGGTTCAAGTTGAGATCCTTGATCTTTATTTATTAAGGTTTTATTTAAGTTTTAATGTTTTTTTTCTAAATTTTAGGGGTTACAAATTTAAAATTGCTTAAGACTTATTGGCTAATTAATTAATCTTTTTTATTTTGTGTTTTATTTTTGTTAATTGGGATGACCCGGTCATGATCCTATGGTTCTGTCATTCCGGGGTCATTGAGGATTGTGGTTTGATTGGTCACAATTGAATGGAAGATATTTTGTTATCAAGCAAAAGTTACCTCCACCAAAATACATTCTTAATCCAGGTTGCATTTTTTTTGCTCAAGTGTAAGTTTTAGTGGCTTTTAGGGAAAATTTTATGTCGTTTTATTTATGTTGGTTTGTACACTATCCCAAATTATCCCTAGCTAAGACTAAGTGTGCTTTTCTCCTAGTAGGAGAAGTAAACCCTCCTTAATCTATGTTCACCTAGGTCTAGGTTGATTTTAGATTAGTTTAAGTTGGGTTAAACTAATCTAAGATGAGTCTTCAGATAATCTGAGTTAACCTGAATTATGTTGGTTGTCCCTTGGATTATCTTCAAGCTTGTTTAAATCAACCAATGTTTAATAGGATTGACTCAGGTTGACTTAGTTTGATTAGGGTCAGACTAGTTTTACTTAGTTTATGTTGACTTAAGGTAAGCCAAATCAAACCAAGTTGGGTTAACTTGAGAGCAAACCAGGTTGAGCTGGGTTGATCTAAGTTTGAACCCTTAGGTGAATCAAGTTTAAGTTAAATTAGACTTGGGTAAAGTTCAAGTTAATTTAGACTAGAGTTGTCTTCTTAAGTCTAAGTTAGGTTAGACTTAGTATATTCTTGATTAAACTAGGGTCGAGACTAAAGCTAAGATTGAAGTTGAGTCTCAAGTCAATTTAATCTAATTTTATTTTGATTGTCTTGAGGAACAAAGTTGTCTTTGATTACCCTGAGTTAGGTCAGCTTGTCCTAGCGAGTTAGGTTGATTTTCGGTTAGCCCGAGTTAGGTCGGACTGAACCAGAGAATAGGTTGATCCGAGATAATTCAAGTTAGTCCAATGGTTTATTTGAGTTAACTCGAGTTTAGTTTGGTTGATCCGATGATGCAGATGGATTGGGTTAACCAGTGTTAGGTCGAGTTACCTTCGATGGTTTAATTGAATTAGGTTCACTTGAGTTAGGTTAGATTGATCCAATATTCTGTTTAATTGGGTTGACTTGAGTTAGGTTAAGTTGACCTGGTGGTTCAGTTGAATTGGCTTGACTCAAGTTAGGTCGGGTTGGCCTAGTGGTTCAGTTGAATTAGTTTAACATGAGTTACGTCAGGTTGACCCTGTGATGTAGTTAAACTGTAGATTGGGTTGACCCGGTGGTTATGTTAAATTAGGTTAACCCGAGCTAAGCTGGGTTGACCCGGTAGTTTGGTTGAATTAGGTTAACCCAAGTTAAGTCGGATTGACCAGCGATTTAGTTTAATGGGTTAACCCGGTTAGGTTAGTTGATCTGGAGATTCAGTTGAATTGGGTTAACCAAAGTTAGGTTGGGTTGGTTCGGTGATTCATTTGAATTAGGTTAACCCAAATTAGGTCATGTTGACCCGATGATTCAGTTTAATTGGGTTATCTCAAGTGAGGTCGGGTTGACCCATTGCTTTAGTGAAACTAGGTTAACACAAGTTATGTTAGGTTGATCTGATGATTCAGTTAAATTGGGTTAAGCCGAGTTAAGTTAAGTTGACCTAGTGATTCAGTTAAATTGGGTAAATCTAAGTTAGGTTGGGTTGACCCAGTTATTTAGTTGAATTGGGTTAACCTAAGTTAGGTCAAGTTGACCCTGTAGTTTAATTGAATTGGTTTAACCCGAGTTAGGTCGGGTTGACCTGATGATTCAGTTGAATTGTGTTAACCTGAGTTAGGTTATGTTGACCCGAAGCTTCAGATGAATTGGGCTAACTCGAGTTAGGTCGAGTTGACTCTGTGATTCAGTTGAATTGAGCCTGAGTCAAGTTAAACCCAAGAGAACTTGTGTTTGAATAAGTCCAAGTTAGGTTGGGCTTAGGTTAGATCCAGATGAGGCAAAAAGTTCGAGTTGAATTATGTCTTAGGGTCTGTTTGGGACAGTTGCAACTAATCCAGATAAGTAGCTTATCCCGATAAGCTAGCTAGTTGTTTGGGGCAGCTGTTTGAAAACAACTGATTTGTAGTTGTTTGTTGATAAATGACCATTCTGCCCCTATTAAATAATATTCTTTGTAACAGAACTATCTTGACAGTATATTCGATACTGCAGAAGCTGAAAAGTAAATTTTTTTAAAGAATGTATCTATGTTTTGATTCTTTTGATTTTTTATCCCTAAAACCCTCATCAAAATACATTCATCATGCTTAATTATCTTAGTCAGTGGATTAAACTTTTATACTACGATGTAATGTGTGTCATCATGGAAAGAATTTACGGGCATCTAGCAGATTCTTTTATTTATCTATGTTATCTGACCTTTTATCATATATATATATATATATATATATATATATATATATATATATATATATATATATATATATATATATANCTATCAATAGAATTCATAGCCTCCCAAATCTCCTTTTCATCAGAGATGTCAGCAAGTTTTAAATTAGCAGTGTAATTCTGCTCATCATTGAAATAATCTGGAGCAATAGGGATTCTGTGATTGTGCACTTGGTTCAACAGATTTTTGAAATAGCTTACAACATCATTAGCTATTTCAACTTTCTCATGAAGTTAATTCCCCTCAACAGTCTCAATAGCATGAATAGTGTTGCATTTCCTTTTGTACTTTATGTAAGCATGGTAAAATTTGGTGTTTCTGTCCCCCTCCTTGAAGATGTTCATAGCAGCTTTTTGCTTCAGAAATTGGTCTTGATAATCAATAGCAGTAAGAAGTTTATTTTGGACAGTCAGCAATTCCTTTTCGTCAACTATTCACTCCTGTTCATTTTGCTCCAATCTTATAACTTCCTCCTCTAGCTCTTGCACTTTAGTAAGGACATTCCCAAATGTCTCCCAACTCCAACTCCTCAGAGCTTTAGCGGTTTTGATGTGCAATAAACTGAGTTTAATGAGTGGGTCAGTGTGTGAAATTCCATTCCAAAGGTTGGCAATGTAAGAGTTGTAAGAAGGATGGGAAGACCACATGTTCAGATATCTAAATAGGGAAGGGGAAGATGTGTTATCTGAGGAGGTGATGCTAATAAGGATAGGTCTGTGGTCAGAACCAACAAGCCTGAGATGAGTTACAAAAGTGAGAAGGAAATGGTTGTACCAGCTGTCATTAACCAAACATCTATCAAGTCTTTCCCAAAATTTTCCCACTCTTCCAAGTAAAAGCAAGTCCCTTGAAGCCCAAATCAAACAACCCAACACTGTGGATATTATCATTAAAAGTATTCATTTTAGCATGGTTAGGAGCTCTACCCCCAATTTTTTCAGCAGGAGAAGCAATGGAGTTAAAGTCTTCCCCCACAATCCAGGTGGAGTCCATTAGTTGGCTGATATTCAATAAGCAACTCCAAAGCTCCTTTCTGTCTTCCTTAGTACAACCTGCATAAATGAAAGTAGCATATCCTAAATGTCCATTTATATTGAACTTGAAATGGACAAATTGTTGATGATTAACAATGATGTTCCATCTGATTTCCTTTCTACATAGAATCCAAATTTTATTATTGGTATTGGCAAAATTAATGAAACCAGGAAACTTCTTGATAAGCTTTTGATGGTCCTTTTTAACCATAGGCTCAAGAATCACAATGCACCAAAGTTTATATTTATAATTTAAATGTAAAACTCTTTTAAGAGAAAGGGGATTGGCTATTCCACTAATGTTCCAGCAAAGGATATTAATCATTTGATGGATGGATTTGGAGGGATGGTTGGGATCTTGATCTGGTTCTGCCTCTATGATGGTCGGGAGAACCAATCTTAGTTCTGGCTTTACTCTCTACCTGCTTTAAGCTTCCCTGCTATAGTTTCTATACTTCAGTTACTTGTTTTCTTTTCCTTCTAGCTGTTTGGACTTGCCAATCATCTTCAATAGCCTGTTGAATACCAGCAATAACATGTTCCTCAGGAGCCTTGCCATGAATTTCTATTTTTTCTTTCCTCATGAGGGGAAAATGAAGGAGTGATTATAGTAATTTCATGGATTTCCATTCTAACTATATTGATTGGTGAAGTCACTGTGTTTTTGTTTGTGGGGGAATCTTCTGATGGCTCACCTAAAGGATCCTCTGATGAAGAGCTTACATTGATGGTTGGGAGTGTTTCCTCAATCCTTTGGGTGGTATCTTTCCTGTTATATAGATGTGTTTCTTCAGCAGTGTTTTCCATGACTTTTAATGAGGTTTTTCCTATTTTCCTATGATCCCTGCCATCATTTCTTTTAGTTGGTGGATGTAATCTGTAGCACTTTTCCATTGTGTGGCAAAACATTTTGCAATGTTGGCAATAGTAGGGTTTTTGTTCAGGGACAATGTCCTGCCAAAATCCCTCAGTTTCTGAGCCAATCCAGATTCTTTTCTATTCAGGGAGGGTGATGTCTCTCTCCACCTGTATTCTAGCCAGTGCTGGTCTGGCTTTGCTATAAGTAGAGGCATCCACTTTCAAAGGTGTGCCCAAAGCTCTTCCTATGTTGAACAAGGCATTCAGCTTAAAGAAAGGAAGTGGAAGACCTGGAAACTTGTACCAAAGAGGAACCACAAGTGGTTCTTTACTTGGATCAAAGTCAGGAGTCCACTTAACAATTTTCATAGTAACTCCATCAATAATTACTGATTGCTTTGCAAAAAGTCTTGCATAATCTTCTTCAACAGCTAATTGGATTAGCAGGTGCCTCCCATCCAACAAACCTATCTTCCAATTTCCAATAAATTTTAGAGATTCAAAAAAATTTCTAACCACCTCCATTTTTGGATGTCCCAACAAAAATTTCCCTACTAAGGTAAATTTTACTTCCTCTTTAAGAGAGGTTATCTCTCTATTTGTGAAGAACACAGCAGTCTCCCCCTCCTTGGATCCAAGTGGGTGGATGCAAGGACTACTTCCTTTACCTGCAGCAGTATCATGAAATTCCTGAGGGAATACTAAGTGGTCAAAATCCTGTAGAACATCAGTAGTTTTTCCAACAAACCCAGCATAAGTTGCTTTGGTCCATTGAGAGTCAGTAGCTATGTCAATAGGTGTAGTCATAGTAGAGACTCCNGGAGATGCTATTGTCTCCTACTTGTTTGACTAAAGAGGGGGTAATAGGAAAAAGAAAAATAGCTGGAGAACTTTTGATTCAATACAGGAATCATCAGTCTACCCAAAATGCCAAACAAAAATAATTATTTGCCTAAAAATAATCCCCATATAACATGGGGAACACAACAAGAAAAGGAGGGGGAAAGGAAACAACAACTGAAATAAAGCAGTCACTCTTGATCTTGATTAACAATTCTGAAGTGTGGGACATCAATCTTGTCTCCCTGCAATAAAAACTGAAGGGTGTGGGGAGAGGAAACAGCAATAGAGAATTTCCTTAAGTTATATCCTTGTCTAGCAAGCCAATTTGCAGGCTGGTTTTCCTCTCTATAAATGAAAGTGTAGTGTACCTTTAGCTGTGAAGATATTTCTTTGATTTTTTTGATCCAATAAGTAAGGTGCCAGTGTACGTGCTCCTCATCCTTCAGTATATTGATTACAATAGTAGAGTCCACTTCTAATCATAAGTTGTACCAATTAGACATTTTGGCAATTTTTAAGGCCCAATAAACAACCACAAGTTCAGTTTCAATTGCGTCAACAACCAAAATGGGAATGTGAAAATATAATATGCATTTCCCTAAGTGATTTCTGTAGACACCCCCCAAAGCTGCTCCAGACTTATTGAAGCTTCCATCAGTATTTATCTTGTGTGATAATCAGGAGGTTTACAGTAAAACCTATGAACATGAGTTTGTTCAGGTTGTCCCAAAGAGTAAGAGTTAGAAATGTTTGGAAATCTTCTGAACTTAATCATTTTGTGTACATAAGAAAGGCTATTTCTGACTATCTTTTCAGTTTTTGGAATACCTTCTTCAAACTTAGCCTTGTTTTTTTCCATCCATATAAACCATGTAACAATAAGGGGTATAGAAGCATAGTTCCTCTTATTCCATGTCTTCCAGCAAGTGGTAATGTTGTCCCAAGTAAAGAGATTTTTGTCAATATTGAAGTGGGACAACAATTGGTGCCAAACAAGTTGGACAAAATTGCATTCAAAAAATAGATGGGGCAGTGATTCCTCCTCCTAAAGACAAAACTTGCATTTAGAAGGCCCCCTTAAACCCTTTAGTTTAAGGATATCATTAGTAGGAAGTAGCCAACAGAAAAATGACATGGAGGGGGACAGAAAATTGTTCCAAATAATTGTGCTCCATGCTAGGTGTTCCCATTGGAATACTTTAGAGTAGATGGCTTTGGTAAGACTTTGATTTGAGAAAGACTGCCAAACAATTTTATCAGGCTTTCTTCTGTCAATTTTGATGCTGGCAATTTTTGTTACAGAATTGGCATGGAGAATATTTGAGAGTTTAAGTAAAGACCAATCATCATCCACCCAGCAGTCAACCACCTTGAGATCAGTGTTAGGAACACTACAGATAGGGGAGAGCCAATCATTAGGGCACCAATTATCAAGCCAGAAATTTATATCTCCTTTCCCCAAGTCCTAAATGAAAAGGTTTTCAGCAGTGTGTCTTATGTTCAGCATCTTTCCCCATATTTTGGAATCCCTTATCTTTCTTTCAACAAGTGTGGGGTGCTGGTCTCTACATTATTTTCCCTTCATGAAAATAGCCCACAAAGAAGTCTGAGCTCTGAAATTAATCCAAAGCTTGCATAAGTTAATTTGGAAGAGTTGATTAATACCCTTGAAGCCAATACCTCTAGCCAGCTGGGGTTTAGCCACTTTTTGCAAAGAAGCCCAATGCATTTGCTGCCTCTGTCCATACCATAAAAATCTGTTAAAATCCCTTTCAAGCTAAATTTGGGTGTTTTTCTTTATATTTTTCATCTGCAGGATATAAGAGGGAAAAGTAGTTAGAATGCTTTCAGCAGTGTAATTCTGCCCCCATTAGAAAGAAAGGAATGAGTCCACCCATTAAGGTAGGTAGTGATCTTATTTATGACTTCCTCAAATTGAATTTATCTGGTTCTTCCAGTAAGAAGCATGACCCCCAAATACTTGACAAGAAGCTAGGAGTTTGAGAAGCCTGTATAACTAGAAGCCCATTGTTTGCAATTTGGAGTTGCTTGTTTATTAGTAGGCACTTCTCAGGACTGAAACACATACCAGAGTGTGTTTGGAACTTTTGAAGATTTTGATACACTTTCCTTACAACATTCTTGTGAGCTCTAGAGAATACCATGATGTCATCAGCATAGAGCGAGTGGGTGATGGCAATGTTGGATCTATGATGATAAATAGTGTAGTTTTGGTTTAACAGAGATTCATCCAGCATTCTAGATAAATAGTCAATTGCAATAATGAACATAGTGGGGGATAAGGGGTCCCCTTGCTTCAAACCTCTGGATGCATTGAAAGACCCCAAGCCTTTGCCATTTATGAGAATAAAGTGATTATTTTTGTGAAGCCATTTGTGAATCAGCTGGTAGAAGTCTATGTTGAAACTTCTAGCTGTAAGAACATCCATAATGAATCCCCAACTGATAGTATCATAGGCCTTTTTCAAATCCAACTTGTTGATCAAATTCCCACCTCTGCAAGTCTTATTCAGATCATTCAGAAGTTCCTGTGCCAAAAGAGTGTTGTCAATAATAGATTTCCCCTTCACAAAGGCAGTCTGATTGGGTTTAATGATGTGTTCAAGATGAGGTTGGAGCCTATTGACAATGATTTTGCTGATCACTTTGCTGATTACAGTGGCTAGACAAATAGGTCTGAAGTGATTCCAGGTGGTTTGTATATCAGATTTGGGGATCAGCACAAAAGTAGAAGCACTAAAGTAATGTGGGAGATTATTTCCTTGAAAAAAAATTGGCCACAGCAGCTATCACCTCAGGTTTAATAATGTCCCAAGATTTCTTATAAAACTCGGCTGTGAATCCATTAGGACCAGCTGCTTTGTTGCTATCAATAGAATTCATAGCCTCCCAAATCTCCTTTTCATCAGAGATGTCAGCAAGTTTTAAATTAGCAGTGTAATTCTGCTCATCATTGAAATAATCTGGAGCAATAGGGATTCTGTGATTGTGCACTTGGTTCAACAGATTTTTGAAATAGCTTACAACATCATTAGCTATTTCAACTTTCTCATGAAGTTAATTCCCCTCAACAGTCTCAATAGCATGAATAGTGTTGCATTTCCTTTTGTACTTTATGTAAGCATGGTAAAATTTGGTGTTTCTGTCCCCCTCCTTGAAGATGTTCATAGCAGCTTTTAGCTTCAGAAATTGGTCTTGATAATCAATAGCAGTAAGAAGTTTATTTTGGACAGTCAGCAATTCCTTTTCCTCAACTATTCCCTCCTGTTCATTTTGCTCCAATCTTATAACTTCCTCCTCTAGCTCTTGCACTTTAGTAAGGACATTCCCAAATGTCTCCCAACTCCAACTCCTCAGAGCTTTAGCGGTTTTGATGTGCAATAAACTGAGTTTAATGAGTGGGTCAGTGTGTGAAATTCCATTCCAAAGGTTGGCAATGTAAGAGTTGTAAGAAGGATGGGAAGACCACATGTTCAGATATCTAAATAGGGAAGGGGAAGATGTGTTATCTGAGGAGGTGATGCTAATAAGGATAGGTCTGTGGTCAGAACCAACAAGCCTGAGATGAGTTACAAAAGTGAGAAGGAAATGGTTGTACCAGCTGTCATTAACCAAACATCTATCAAGTCTTTCCCAAAATTTTCCCACTCTTCCAAGTAAAAGCAAGTCCCTTGAAGCCCAAATCAAACAACCCAACACTGTGGATATTATCATTAAAAGTATTCATTTTAGCATGGTTAGGAGCTCTACCCCCAATTTTTTCAGCAGGAGAAGCAATGGAGTTAAAGTCTTCCCCCACAATCCAGGTGGAGTCCATTAGTTGGCTGATATTCAATAAGCAACTCCAAAGCTCCTTTCTGTCTTCCTTAGTACAACCTGCATAAATGAAAGTAGCATATCCTAAATGTNGTTACGCAAAAATTGTATCTCTGTACATATGGGTAACAATCTTCCTTATACTCATGTTCAGGTCTTCAACTCATAAATGCTTCTTTGATGAAGTAAATCTTACCAAACGACAAAAAACTCCTCCGTAGATCCTAAGCTCCGGTAAATCCCAAAAAGGCGCTGATTCATGATAAATCCGGGATGAACGAAGAGGAAGTAGGGCGCGGACATGCTTACCTTCTTCAATGGTTTCTAGTTAGAGCGGTGCGGAAGGATAAGAAAGATGGAAGTTTTAGTGGTCTCAGTAAATCCCAAGCTGTGATCCCTTCGTTGCAATCCCAACTATGAATCACGAAGGTTTGTTCACGAAGTCAATGACTTGGGTCATGAGAGAGAAGAAATGCGAGAGAGATGAGGGTAGCAGGGTAAAAGTTGAGAACAAGCGCGGGACCGATCTCATGGCCGCGTTTATTAAACAATCAAATATGATGTATTCAAAACTCAGAGTATGAACTCACTTTCCAAACGGAACAGTGAAGTTTTAAAAACGTTGTCCTCACTTATAAGCTACCCCCACACCCCCCCCCCCCCCCCCC
>JXCR01041530.1:62973-96618 GCA_002079205.1 Phalaenopsis hybrid cultivar
GACCTAGAAGAAATTCAAGTTGTTTTAAGTCTAATTTAGGTTAGACTTAACTAGATCTTGGTTAGGCCAGATCTAGAAGGAGTTTAAGTTGAAATTCAAGTTAAGTTAAACATAAAGAACTTTGGCTAGATCTTGGTTTTGCTAGACCTAGGGTTAAGTGTCTTAAGGAGATAAACCAAATACATAAAAAATGATCCAATCTATGTCTAAGTGAGCCCGTTTAATAACTTAAAATATAATGAGAAACCTTAGAAAAAACTTTGTGAGACCAAATAATCTTTAAATATGATAAGCCTATAATCAAATTTACCATCTCAACGAGATAAATCTTGTAAGCTCAACATTGTTCATTTATATTGTCATTATAGCATTCAAATACTCACAAACTACACCCAATCAACAGAACCAAACTTAGCAGTGTGTTGGAGAGATTGAGATTCATGTAGTATTTATGGAGGATTTTGCACAAAAAATATAATCATATACCCTCACATTCTTCATGAAAAGAGGACTGAATTGTGATGAGAGGACTGAAGGCAAATGTAGTCCTAAAAAGACTTGGGTATATTTTATAAAACATAATCATAATTTATTAGATTTAAATGAAAATGACACTCAATAGGACCCATTGGAGAAACAGATTCATGTAGCTGACGATGTTGTTGTTTTTGTAGTATTTCTATACTGGGTTTGTTGAATATAACTTTTTAGCCATCCAACTCTAAAATATAAAATAATTTTTTTCATTACAACCACACTTCTTTACCCCTTAGTGAAGACTTTGATTGAAAATTTTATGTAATTAAAACATTAAATTTAAAATTTAGATGGTTGACATGTTCTATTAAAGTTTTTGGATAATTGGTATATAAAAACCCCTTTGACATTCCGTAATTTCATAATTTAAATATTTGGTCCCCCCCAATAAATATTTTTTGTATTTTCCTTCGCATAATTTCTGGAGATTATAATGCTGCAATTTTGATCGAAATTTTTGTAATGGCGCGGGTGGCCGGGTGGGCCTTGGACGGATACAGTGCCTTGCCGACCACGGTGAATTATTGCAGAAAATGGAAGCTCGCAAAATGGACCGATTTTGTTGTCCTTTCTTTTCTCAAAATTCAAAAGATGTGGTCCGGCTTTTAGCAAATTATGTTGTACAAATAAAAGTTATGTAAGGAGATTTGGACGTTATTTATATTAAAATAAGAATTTATCTCTGTATTTGGACGGTGGAAGCGGCTTGCTTAGTCGCCGTACGAGACAGCCCACATGAGCTAGATGGAGGCGATGGTTGCATCACGGCAGCATGCTGCCATTGTTCTGTTTATCTTTTACGTAAACTTCCATTATTTTACTTGTTTTAGACGCAGCTGGCTGTCTTGCGGCTGCAATGCTACTCTATCTAGCATTGCTGCATCCGTTAATTTTAATTTTTGAGGGCATAGCGTATGAAATTCCATTCAAATAAAAAATTTACATCTTTACCAAAAAAAAGAAAAAAAAAACTTAAAACCTAGAGCAACGAGCAAGCAATAGGGGTAAGAAATTATCAATACATAAAGATAGAACTAAAATAGAGAAAGCTAAAGGCTACTACTATAACTAAAGCTTCTCAACAACCAATCCAACCATATCTAGAAATAAATGATTACATAGAGCAATAAACGGCTAGTTAGCCTAGAATGAAAATCATCTTTTGTTTAATCGTATAACATATTGGCTGGAATAAAATAAGAAAATTCTAAGATATCTGATTCAAGTGTTCACCTTGCCAAAAGAATAAAATGAAATGAAATTTATAAAGAATACACTGAACCCATACAGCCTGAGTTGGATACAAATTTGGACAAGCGGAGAGGAGATTCAACTGTGTTGAAATAAAATTTATAAAGAATATAACTGACCAAACTCGTAGCATGCAACCTGAGTTGGATACAATTTTTAAAATCTAATTTTCAAATTTGATCTTCTTTGCCTCGAATCGGAATTCCAAATAACCTAACCTATCACACCAAAAAAAAATCCCAAACCATTCCTATCATAATTTCTACGGTCAACCTTAAAATTTTTAAAATCTAATTTTCCTACCTCTAGAGAAATTCCACCCAAAGACGTACCCCTAAAACCTAAACCCCTGAACAACCTTAATTTACCATCCTATAGCTACTAAAAACTTGGTCAGTAGGAAAAGATGTTATGCTTCTAAGGAAGAACCCTCCATGATGTGTTTAGGAACTTATTATAAAAGATATGTAGTGGAAAATCTATCTACTAAAGTAGATGTATAGCAACTATAAAGGGAAAATATTTGGCGAGATCACCTATAATGTAACTTGCTAGATCTATAAAATAAAATAAATCCACTCCACATGTTTTCTAGTGAAGATGATTCAATACCTCAACTATTTGATATGGACTATCAAAGAAGCCAGAATAAAGCTGAATTTAGTAGATTTTTGCGATCACATTGATCCGGATGAGTTTATTGAGTGGCTTCAACAAGTGAAGTGAATTTTATTGTGCAGGATGTTCATCGGGATAAGTGATTTCAATTGATTGCGATGAAGCTCAAGATAAGTACTTCATAGTGATGAAAGAATGTGAAGCATCTTCGAAAATGGGAATTCAAGGGTAAAATTATTGCATGGTCCAAGATGAAATGATAGATTCAACATAACTACAACTTGATATGCTCATAAGACTCCACCATTAATACCATGGAGATTATTTTGTCGAGTAAACATCATAATTTTAGTAGCTTATGTTAAAGTGTGGTGCCTGAGAAAAACTCCCTAGCTTGATATTTAGGAAGGTATAGATCCATCATTAGTAATGTGGTACAATTACTGCCTAATTTTATATTATATGATTCTTAGACCCTAACTTCATTTGAGGATAAACAAAAACATCATTTGAGGACAACACCTTACATGGAGAGTTTAACCTTAGAAGTGGGCAGCAAGAGTGAATCCAATGGAGCATCCCAACCAACTCTCCTAAATAAAAATAATTAAAATTAGAGACCTCTAACATGTTGAAATCCATACTATAAAAAAATTGCGTAAAGTGTCATGGATTTGGTCATCTTTTATCTAATTACACGAATAAGAGGTGATCTCTTTCATTGAGCAAATAGAAGTAAAAAAAATAGATAATGATGAGGGAGACACTAAAAAAAATGAGGACAGAAAGGAGGTGTAACATCTCCTAACTAAAAAGAGAAAGATGATAATGATTCCAATTGAGCCCAAGAAATAAGTCACTATACGATTAACAAGGATTCCCCTTGAAGAGAGTGAACTCAAGGATTCAATAGTAGAAGAGGGGTAGCCCTAATTGAAGGAGTTTTTAGACATCATGAATAATATTTTATTCCTCAAATGGCTACCCTTGAGTGTGGCCTGACTGCCATAAATTTCATTTCATGGTTCGTTTATGCGAACAAACTTATTTATTGAGTATGAGAAGTTATATAAGCAAGTTTCAGATGTCTAACTTAACGTTGATTCTTCCAAGAAAGACTAGCATACCAAAGATGCTTCATATCTAATATGCTAGGTAAGTGCCAATCTTATTGCATTGACTAAGAAAGATGCCAAATTTATTATAGACGATAAATATCAACATGTTTTTGAAAAGCATAAAGTAGTATATAATGACAACTTCTATCTTAGCAACAACAATCCTGATAGACAAGTGATACTTTATATCGTGACTTTAGTTAACCCCTTCGAAGCTCTATTAACACATATTAATGGCAAGAGTAAGAAAATGCTCTCTATTATTTGAGTGTTGACCTCAATTTTGATTGAGGTTTAGTTTTTCCTCTTTAGTAGCCTAAGGTCTAGTCATAGGACTTTCCTATTGACTGGTCTAGTTCTTCCTCTTTAGTAGCCTAGGGTCTAGCCATAGGACTTTCCTGTTGACTATTCCTAGTTAGACAAGGAGCCCTCACCAGTATGAATTCCAAACTCTTCTCTACTCAACTTGAAGTTCCACATAGGAATTTCAAACTCTTCTCTACTCAACTTGAAGTTCCACATATTGGTCCTAACCTCTAGTACTTAGTAGGTGGGGTCACTATGGGGGAAACTCAAGATGAGTCACCCTTAGGACTACTGGACCTTAGGGTTGACCATGGATGTTGGTCTAGGGCTAAGGCACTCACTTGCAATCATTTCCACTCACAACCACTCATAACCCTAAACCCAGAATTGCTAGGTTCTGGTCCCTTGATACTTTTGGGAGACTCCTGTAGGTGGTTCCCCTAAACCTACTAGCCCTAGACTATGGTTTTGTTAAGACAACTACATAGAGGGCCCAAAATAGGGTTTCCATTGTTCCATGGCTTATTAATAGTAGTTGGCAATCCAACTCTATCAATATACCCAACCTAGCCTTTTGCCCCTCAAATTCCCCAAATTACCCAAATACCTTTGGGACCCCAAATTTGGCCAAAATCCCCAAATTCTGCCAAAATTCACAAATTTACCCAAAATACCCAAGTTGGTTCAAAAATCATTTCAAACACCATCAGAACACCCAAACTACCCAAAATATCTAAATTGGCCAAATTACCAAAATACCCCTCTATAGCCCAAAATTTCAAAAATTTCAAATTTCATTTTCCTTAACTACCACATGACCCAATTTAGCAATTTGACCATCTTTGATCAAAACCCCCAAATTGCCCCTTAAAGGCCCAAATTTCCCCAAATTGAACTCAAATATCCATCAATTTGATCTCAATTGACCCCAATTTCAATCATAAACTCAAATTTACTTTTGATCCAAGCTTAATTGGCCCATGATTTGAGCTCAATTTTGGTATTGGTAAAACCCCCAATTTTGGTCACATGACCTAATCTCACCAAATTGAACCTATAGCCTAGTCAATTAGCCCCAATTAATGTTGAAAAATCTTTGTAATATTCCTACACATAAAAATCAACCATCAATTGGCCTTGGAGAGGCCTCAAATCCATTTGATTTTGGCATAAATCCAAAATTCCCAAATTTAGCCACAAATTGGCTAAGTCTCCAAATTTCACCCAATTGATTGCTTTAACCTACAAATTGGCATCCAATTCATGTTGAAAACTCTTCATGGGGTCCTTATGGACCATTTACAACAATCAATTTGGAATTATCCCAAGCTAGACCCAAGCCTAGCCCAACATAACCAAATTGATTAAAATTCAAAATTCACTCAAATTGACCCTTCAATTGAGCTCAAAAACACTTCCATCCTTCACCAAAATTGTTCCTTATGATCATCTACACCAAATGCAACATTTATTTGGGCCAATTGACATGGATAGCCTAGACCAAACCCAAGACTTGGTCATTTGCACCCACTTGGACCCATGCACTAAATGTGACCCAACCACCCTAAAGCAACCAAATTAAGTCCACCCCAACCATTAGTTGACCTCTAAGACTGAGCAAAAACCCATCTAACCACCTAAACTAAGTCACGGACCAAGGGTACCCCAAATTAGGGGATTTTATTCTCAAAAATACACATGCCTAAGATGACCTTGCCAAATCAAAACACATTTACATTAAATTGTTGTGATGGATTTCTATGGATGCCTTGAGCACCTAGCCACCTTCCCCTGGCCGGCCGGCCAGCCTAGTGGACGGAAAATAGCCAAACCGAGAGCCACCCCCATGGAGCTTGACCCAAATCAAACCTAGGGGCCAGCTCAGCCAACTTGAATTATATAACTCCTTTGTCATCCACCTAAGCACCACATTACACCCTCTAATTGGCCATGATAGCCACCATAACCCCATTTTTATAAAAGGCCACCTCCATGGCCGTTGATCTAACTTCTGAAAATTTCTTTGATAGACCACTCCAAATTGACCACAGAGCTTCCCTAAGATCCCCTCAGTGCATTCCAACTGTTTTCCCTCACCAATTTCCACTATCAAAGTTCAATTTTGAGCTCAAAGTCTTGTCGAAAACTAGGACAGAGCTCATTACACCTCCACACTCCACCAAACTCAATTTAACTCTACCTACACCTTCACAACCAAGAAAGAAGTCAAAGCCCCATAAAATCCCCCTTCCACAGATCCTCTACCATAGTTTTAGACCAACACCCAAATCTGGTCGTGATCAAGTTCATACTTAGGCATTACACAAAGACCAGAGGCTTAATCCCTAGCCTCCTTGGACCCTAACAAATGTGCCAAGACCCTCTGATTGAAGCTTCACTCCTCAGAGCAAAGGTATAAAACCTCTCCCCCTCTCGAGCCTATTTTGATTCTACATTCGGTTAGGCTTAATTTAATTGCATGTTTACCGTATAGATGTGTTCGTCTCACTTAGACGAGTCCATAGGATCAAACCTGAAGTGATTTGGCATTAATCGTATAGATGTGTTCGTCTCACTTAGACGAGTCCATAGGATCAAACCCAAAGTGATTTGGTTTGTATGGATGTGTTTGTCTCACTTAGACGAGTCCATAGGATCAAACCCGAAGTGATTTGGTTGCGTATGGATATGTTCGTCTCACTTAGATGAGTCCATAGGATCAAACCCGAAGTGATTTGGTTGACTTAAGCTTGATTTCATGGTACCTTAGCAGTATGGATGTGTTCGTCTCACTTAGACGAGTCCATAGGATCAAACTCGAAGTGATTTGGTTGAGTCTATGGCCAAGATCTTAAGATTTTAGTGTGGACGGGCATGGGATCATTCTATCGGGGACGATGACGGGGAGGGGTTTTAGTGTGGACGGTCACAGGATCATTCTATTGGAGACGATGACGAGGAGTCGTTTGATTAAGCATGTATCAAATGGACACCCAAGATGAAGCCAGACAATGCTTCTTTACACAAACAACGGGATGCGTGGCTGCTGGCATGGATGACGACGTCAAATGGGAGCGCGCCGCATGGAGTTTTGGATCCGCCGTAGGTTGACGAGGCACCTCGTGGATAAGTAGGAAAATAGGACTTTTTTATTTATTTAAACTCCCTTAAATTAAAAAATACATAACTTTATGTAGAAAAATCATAAAAATAAAATAAAAATGTCATCTTGCTTAGTGAATAGAGGAGAATAATGTGGAAATAATTTTAAGCCCATGTGATGCATATTTTATTTTTAATTAATTAAATACTGATTTGAATCTTTTGATTCTCCATGCAAGTAGACTCATCATCATGGCTTGAATTTTTGGCATGTTGTAGCCTTTGTCAAGGGGAACATCTTCTGATTTTTCTAAAGTCAGGGGAGGTTCTTAGACAGAGATCCACATTTTTCAAGTCTATGTGCATTATTTGCTTAAAATAACCATGGAAATTAGCATGTTGCTTAGAAAATTCTAAGAAAATTTTGGAAGGTCCACCATGACCATAGAAGCTTTTGAAAATAATTTTATGGGTCAAGTCATTTAAAATATACTTAATTTTTATGAACACTAAATCACTAAAATAATTAATTTTAAAAGATATAAATATTCAAAAAACTTGATTTTTGATCTACACTGTTATTTATGATCCAGAGAACTCACCATAAAAATTTCAAAATATTTTGAGTATATTTGATAACTTAAGTTGATTTTTAAAGATAAACATCATTTTTGGCATTTAAATAATTTTTTAAAAATCAAACTATAACTCAAAAATTTATCAAAATTTATTTTTTGAGTTTTCTGTGATTAGGGGCATTTTCTAAAAATAAAATGATATTTAAAATAAAAACTTAATTTTTAGCCTATTTTTAATAATTAAATAATTAAAAATCCCTAAAAATCACAAAAATAAAAAAATTCATGGAAATGTTCTAAATTCTTTCCTAAGCACTTAGGAATAATTTAAATATTTTTCCTGGTTTTCTAAATAAAGATGTTGAATTTTAAAGCCTAAAAAATGACTTTTAAATGCTAAAAATGAGTTTTCACTAAAATAATTCCAATAAATCAATTAAAAGTTAGGAAAATATAAAATCTTTTTCTCTAAGTTCTCTGATCTCAGGAAGACTTTTCAAAAATACAAAACTTAGTTTTCCCCATTTAAAATATTTTATATCAAATAAATACCCCATAACTTAAAATAATTCTTGAACTTCAAATAAAATTCAAAAAATCATGAAATTTGGTCCAAAGGCTTCTTTGGTCTAACCCTACCTCTAGTAAAAATTTCAAAGGATTAGAATTTAACTTAGTCAAGTTAGGAATTTTCTTTGGAAAATCCTAGTTTTGCATGAAAATAATTATATAAATTAAATTAAATTTTGAAAAGTCACATTTTCTCCTATGATGTCTTAATTGACCCATGAATGAGATAGGATAAAAATTTCAAAGTAATTTGAATTGAATTTGACAAATTATGAAGTGTTAGAGCCTTAGGATGTAATTTTAGAAATTTAGCCTTAATTAACATTTATGCTTAATTTAAGCTCTGATCTTAAACAATTTATTTGATGTTTGAAATACAAGGGGTTAATGGGTAGAAACCAATCTCACTTTCTTAATTAAGTTAATAAATTTCTAAATTATTAAGATTTGGAAGTTTATTAAAATAAAATGAACCCAGGACTTAGGGGTATGACTTTTGAAGTCAATATTAATCAATTTAATACCCCTATTTTGATTTTCGACTTAGGGGTATAACTTTTGAAGTCAATAATTAATCAATTTAATACCCCTATCTTGATTTTAAAATAAGATTCAAATCATGAATCATGATCACTTAAAGCCTAACTTTTTCAAAATAAATTAAGACACTCACTTAGGACTTAAGGGCTTAGTAGTGACTTAGGCTAAATCAAGTTTCATTTAAATGAGGATTAGAAAAGTAAACATCATTTAAAATTAAAAAAAAATTAAAATACTACAAGCCCAATTAGGGTTAAAATTTGGCCAAGTGTTCCCACAACACTAACTTGCCTCTTTAAGGGTCTTCACCCACATAATTTTTAAATTGAATAACAAGTGATAATTACCATATTCTTAGGGATAATTGATACATCAGTGTTCACTGAGCATTAAGGGTAACTACAAGATGACTTATTAAGCAAAATAATAAGCTTATAAGAACTCGGGATTTTCCACCAAGCAGCGAGAGAGTAGCACGGACCTTCTTCTTTCTCTAGATCTGTTGGATATCTTGAAGATCTACGAAACTTAATATGTTTTGCTTGACAAAATCATCATTAATTAAACTCCTAAGGATCCATCAAAATATGACATAGGGTTAGGAAAACTTCCAAAACCTTACTTTTTGCCTTTATATAAATTGCCCTGACATGCATTTTAAGTTTTAGGTGATGGAACGAGAAAACTCGTCAGGTACGCTTTTATAGTTTTCAGCATTGTTTTTCTTGTACTTTTATGCTATGCTTTTGTGCTTATACAAATTTGCATGGAAAACTAAAACTATCAGGATAGCCACAAAACCAAAACCAAAATCAAAACTAAAATCAACCAATATAAAATTCACCCCTACAACATTCAAAATATAAAACAACTCAAAATTTAATCACAAACATCAAAAAAATAACAGCTACAACTAAATTAAGATGTCTCTATTGGATGATCGGGAATCCCTTGGAGAAGGTAATAACTACAACTAAATTAAGATGTCTCTATCAGATGATCAGGAATCCCTCGGAGGAGGTAACCTAGGGTTGCTAACGAGGCTTCCCAAGGTCTAAATGAAATTATGAAACTCATTAAGTTGAGTTTAGTAAGTTCATTTGGACTAAGTGAATCCAATAAAAAATAGTGGTGCCGGAACGAGTGAACCGTAGGATCCTAACCGGTGTCGCTCTAATCAACTTTAACATGCCCCCATAAAAATTAAAGAACTTCAACCATAGGGCCACGTGATTTGATATTATAACTTGACACACTAGAAAACTCAATCTCGTCGCGGCAAGGAGCTTAGAGCTAGCATGGTGGGCAGCACGGCCATCTTCAACAACAAAACCCGTCTTCCCTAGCTAAACCAGTCTTCTTTTCTTAGACGTAAACAACAAAGTCATAGGACTTTGAGGTTGCTTGCTTATGCAACGTAAATCCTCACCTTATCTTAGACATTTGTATAGCTGTGTTATACAATATAAGTCCTAACTTATCTTAGGATTCCGAGGTTGTTGTTTGTCACGACCTAAATCCTCACATATTCCAGGCTATTTGTGTGACCGTTTCACACGAATGTAATCCCTAACTAATAAAATTGACAGGATGAAGCACTTATAAATTTCTCCTAAAAAATAAAGCCAAATATTAGGATAGCTTGGGAAGTCACCGGGGTTCTCCTCTAAATCCATGGCATCCTCTAGTTCTTCCTCCTTTTGACTCTACAACAAAATGTTCCAAATTTGAACTAATCCCCTTTAACACCTCTTTGTCCGATCTCATTGAAAAGTCCTACCCTTTGAAACTCCTTGAAGATAATATTTCCTGATTTTNTCGCCACAACATTAAGGGCTTAGTAGTAACTTAGGCCAAATCAAAATTGACTAAATGAGGATTAGAGAAATAAACATAATTAAATCAAACATCCTTAAAACACCACTAAGCCCAATTAGGTTTAAAAATTTGGCTAAGTGTTCAAATTACACTGACTTGCCTCTTTAAGGGTCACTAAGCCCAATTAGGATTAAAAATTTGGCTAAGTGTTCAAATTACACTAACTTCCCCTTCGCAAGTCCAATTAGGATTAAAATTTGGCTAAGTGTTCAAATTACAATAACTTGCCCCTTTAAGGCGTCCAATTAGGATTAAAAATTTGGCTAAGTGTTCAAATTACACTAACTTGCCCTTTTAAGGGTCCTCATAAACTAAATGATGATTAGAGAAATAAACATAATTATATCAAACATCCTTGAAACACCACTAAGCCCAATTATGAGGATTAGAGAAATAAATATAACTAAATCAAACATCCTTGAAACACCACTAAGCCCAATTAGGTTTAAAAATTTTGCTAAGTGTTCAAATTACACTAACTTGCCTCTTTAAGGGTCTTCACCCACAGAGTGTTCAAATTACACTAGCTTGCCTCTTTAAGGGTCTTCACCCACATAATTTTCAAATTAATATAATTATATCAAACATCCTTGAAACACCACTAAGCCCAATTAGGATTAAAATTTGGCTAAGATCAAATTACACTTACTTCCCCTTCAAGGGAATTCACTCACATAATTTTCAAATCAAATGATAAATGATAATTAATCTATTCTTAGGGATAATTGAGACATCAATGTTTATTGAGAATTAAGAGTATTTATAGGATGAATTATTAAGCAACATAATAAGTTTAAAAAGAACTCGGGATTTTCCACCTAGGCAGTGAGAGAGTAGCATGGACCTGCTTCTTTCTCCAGATCTGTTGGACATCTTGGAGATCTACTAGCGAGAGAGTGCATGGATCTTGCTTCTTTCTCTAGATCTATTGGATACCTCGGAGATCTACAAAACTTAATATATTTTTCTTGACAACATCATCCTTAGTTAAACTTCTAAGGACCCGCCAATATATGACATAGGGTTAGGAAAATTACCAAAACTCTACATTTTCTGCTCTTCATAAACTGCCTTAACATGCATGTTAAGTTTCAGGTGGTGGAACGAGAAGACTCCCCATGTACACTTTTACAGTTTTCATCGTTGTCTTTCTTGTACTTTCAAAGTGTGTTTTTCATACTGTACTTTTATACCTGCAAATTTGCATGCTAAACAATGATGTCACCCTGCATGAAAACTAAAACCATCAAGATAACCACATAACCAAAATCAAAATTAAAATCAACTAAGATAAAATTCACCGCCACAACATTCAAAATATAAAACAACTTAAAATTTAATCACAAACATCACATAAAACTGCAACTTCAACTAAATTAAGATGTCTCTATGGGATGATTGGGAATCCCTTGGAGGAGGTAACCTACGGTTGCTAACGAGGCTTCCCAAGGTTTAAATGAAATCATGGAATTCATTAAATTGAGTTTAGTAAGTTCATTTGGACTAAGTGAATCCAATAGAAAATAGGTGCCGAAACGAGGGTTTAGTAAGTTCATTTGGACTAAGTGAATCCAATAGAAAATAGTGATACCGGAACGAGGGAGCCGTAGGATCCTAACTGGTGTCGCTCTAATCAACTTTAATATGACCTCATAAAATTTAAAGATGCGTTTGATAAGTTCATTTGGACTAAGTGAATCCAATAGAAAATAGTGATGCCGGAACGAGGGACCGATGTCGCTCTAATCAACTTTAATATGCCCTCATAACCGGAACGTGGGAACCGTAGGATCCTAACCGGTGTCGCTCTAATCAACTTTAATATGCCCTCATAAAATTTAAGGTACCGTAGGATCCTAACCGGTGTCGCTCTAATCAACTTTAATATGCCCTCATAAAATTTAGAGAGAACCGTAGGATCCTAACCGGTGTCGCTCTAATCAACTTTAATATGCTCTCATAAAATTTATGTAGGATCCTAACCTGTGTCGCTCTAATCAACTTTAACATGCCCCCATAAAATTTAAAGAACTCAACCATAGAGCCACTGTTGCTCTAATCAACTTTAATATGCCCTCTATAAAATTTAAAGAACTTCAACCATAGGGCCACCTGATTTAACATTATAACTTGACACACTAGATAACCCTAACTTGCCACGGCAAGGAGCTTGGAGCTAGCATGGTGGACAGCACGGCTATCTTCAACAGCAAAACCTGTCTTCCCCAGCTAAACCAATCTTCCTTCCTTAAACTTAAACTACAAAGCCATATGAATTCAAGGTTGATTGCTTATACAATGTAAATCCTCACCTTATCTTTAGGCCTTTGCATAGCCTTGCTATACAATATAAGCTCTAACTCGTCTTAGGATTCTAAGGTTGTCGTTTGTCACGACCTAAATTCTCACATCTTCCAGGCTATTTGTGTGATCGTTTCACATGAACGTAAGCCCTAACTAATAAAATTGGCAGGATAAAACACCTAAATATTTCTTCTCAAAATTGAAACCAAACATAAGGATAGCTTAAGAAGTCATCGGGGTTTTCCTTTGGATCCATGACATCCCCTAGTTCTTCGTCCTTTGGACTTTACGATAAAATATTCCAAATTTGAGCCAATCCCCTTTCACTCCTCTACGTTCGATCTCATTGAAGAATCCTACCCTTTGAAACTCCTTAAAGATAATATTTTTTTATTTTTATCGAGAGTCTTCTTAGATGACTTTGGTCATTTAAGATGTAATTAACTATAGGGGCTTGCCCTTATAAGAAGCATGTCTGAACCCAGCTTAATATAAACCTTATTTAATTCTTTATATTAAATAGGGGAATTTGTCGACAAATACAAAGATTTCGCAGACCAAACGGACGTCATACTTTCCTTAGTTTATTTGATCGAACCTCATCCTCAAGTCTTGTGTTTATCCTTCTAACGGACCTCATACTTTTCTTAGTTTATTTGATCGAGCCTCATCCTCAAGTCTTGTGTTTATCCTTCGGGATCCCTTAGTTTATTTGATCGAGCCTCATCCTCAAGTCTTGTGTTTATCCTTCGGGATAGATACAGTTTGAGGTATAGTGCTCTTTCATTTAAACTATGAAAAATATGGGGTCAGTTTCATTTCATACCCAGGTACAGTGCTCTTTCATTTTAAACTATGAAAAATATGGGGTCAGTTTGATTTCATACTTAGTACAATGCTATTTCATTTAAATTATAAAAAATATGGGGTCAGTTTGATTTTATATTTTTCTAAAACTAAATATTTTTATCGAGCCTCATCCTCAAGTCTTGTGTTTATCCTTTGGGATAGATACAGGATTTGAGGTACAACGCTCTTTCATTTAAACTATAAAAAATATGGGGTCAATTTGATTTCATATTTTTCTAAAACTAAATATATATGTAAATTAGCACTTTTATTTTAAACTATGAAAAATATGGGGTCAGTTTGATTTCATACTTCAACGTCCTTCTGAAGCGACGAGATTTAAATTCCGGCGACCGACAGCTTCTTACGAACAACTCCCCACCAACCAAAAATATCACCGAAAAGTCCATACAAAAGCCTTTTTATATATTTTCAACATTTCTATTAATTTTTATTCTTGAATTTTAATTAAGATGAATGTCCTAAAATACATATTTTAAATAGGTAGGTAATACTTTCAATTTAAGTTCAGGTGGTTTAATACTTGAAGGAATAAGAATTTTATTATCATTTTCCAAAAAATTTAAAGTTTCAAATTTGTTCTGAATATGATCTAAATTCTCTTATTTTATTTCATTCTCTTTCTCACAAAATTATTCTTGCCTTAGTTTTCCGTCAAACACTTTCTTAAATTGCTCATTACTCAGATAATCAATAACTTCCAGCCTAAAACATTCATTATCTTTTTCTATTGTAGAATATTTCATAGCTTTTGCAATATTAATTGTTACTTCTTGATCATTAACTCTCATCATTAATTCTCTTTTTTTCACATCTGTCACAGCTCTCCCTGTTGCAAGAAATGGTCTCCCCAAAATAATAGGAATCTGTTTATCTTCATCCATATCTAATACTATACAGTCTTCAGGAAAAATAATTTTATCCAATTTTTCTAATACATCTTCTATAACTCCTTTTGGATAAGTCATTGATCGATCAGCTAACTGAAGAGTTATAGTAGTAGGGGAAATCTCTCCCAAATCTAAACATTTAAAAATTAATAGAGGCATAAGATTAATACTTGCTCCTAAATCACATAAGGCTTTTCCAAAAACTTTTTCACCAATTACACAAGGTATAATAAAACTAACAGGATCTTTTAACTTTTCAGGAAGCTTTTTTTAAATAATAGCGCTACACTCTTCATTGAGTCCAACGGTCTCATGATCTACAAACTTCCTTTTCTTGTTTAGTATATCTTTCATAAATTTCACATAACTTGGAATTTGTTCCAAAGCCTCATTGAAAGGAATGTTTGTCGTTAACTTTTTAAGGATTTCCAAAAATTTTGTAAATTATTTGTATTTATTCTTCTGCTTTAAACGTTGAGGAAACGGAGGTAGTGGTTTCCTAAACAAACTTGTATTTGTTCATTTTTATTATGGTCACTTTCAATCTCTTCCTTCTCCTCATCAACTTCAGTTTCTCTTTAGATTCTTGTTTCAACTTCTTTTCCACTTCATAATTAAATAGCTTTAATTTGCTCCTTATTTTGATCTTTTGGATTAACTTCCACAGTACTCGAAAGATTACCTGAATGTCTGTTACTAAGTACAGTAGCAATATGTCTTAATTGATTTTCAATATTTCTAATAGCAGCCCCTTGATTTTGTATTTGATTTCTCATATTCAATATTACTTCTTCCATAGTTAACTTCTTTTCCTTAACTTGTGGGTTAGGGTTAAATCTAGAAGGATAATAAGGTCGATAATTAGGATTTCTTTGGTTGTTTAAATTTTCTGAGGGGTTCACCAAATTGTTATAATTATTCCAACTAAAATTAGAGTGATTTTTCCCTCCAGGGTTGTAATAATTAGAATATGGATTGTTATTTCAATTATTTATAGCATTCAAAGTTTCATAAGATGATTGAGTATCAATTATCTGCCCTAGTGAATTTTCCTCTAATACTTGTGACATTTGAGAATAGTTTACTCCAATTTGATCAATCTTTTTTGATATAGCAGCAATTTGAGATGCTAAAATAGACATTGCATCAGAGTCATAAATACTAGCTAATCTCTTAGGATTTACCCGTTTAGAGGGCCATTGAAAATTATTAGAAGTCATTTCTTCTATTAAAGAGTATGCTTCATCAAAAGGTTTTAACATTAGTGATCCTCCTGCACCAGCATCTATAATAGATTTAAGTGATCCTACTAATCAATTGTACAAAGTTTGAATTATTAACTAATTTGTTAAAGTATGATGTGGAAATTTTCTAAAGAGATCCTTAAATCTTTCCCAGACTTCATATATCGATTCCCCTTCAAACTGACGAAAAGATGTAATATCGTTTCTAAGCTTAACAGTTTTCGATGGTGGAAAATATTTAGCAAAAATTGTTTTTGATAGTTCTTCCCAAGTTCTGATAGATCCAAGTGCTAATGATATTAACCAAGCTTTAGCTTTATCCCTTAATGAAAAAGGAAAAATTCTAAGCCTAACATCATCAATAGACAGTCCATCATATTTAAAAGTAGAACATGTTTCAAGAAAATAAACAAGATGTATGTTAGGATCTTCAGTATGTGTTCCTCCAAACTAATTATTTTGTATCATTTGGATAATAGCAATTTAAGTTCAAATGAATTAGCAGCAACATCTAGATTTTGAATAGTTAAGTGATATGAAAATTCATACAAAAGCCTAAAGGATTTTGTATTTCATTCAAGAAAACTAGCAATATGAAGATCCATACAAAAGCCTAAAGGAAAGTTAAGGATTTATGTCACACTAAGCAGATAAAATCGAAGTCTTATGATTTGTTATTTAATTCTAAAGAATGGTTTAGCTGGTATAGACATGTTTTGTTGTTTAAGATGGTCATGTTGCTGACAATGCTAGCTCCAAGCTCCTCATTGTGGCAAGTTTCAATTTTCTAATGTGTCAAGTCGCAATGTAAAATCAAATGTTTCTTAATTTCATGGTTATTTAAATATTATGGGATTGTTAAAGTTGATTAGAGTGACACCAGTTAGGATCCTACTGTTCCCTCATTCCAGTGGCACTATTTTCTTTCAGATTCATTTAGTCCAAATGAATTTACAAAACTCAACTTAATGAGTTTCATACTTTCATTTAGACTGTCGGAAATTTTGTTAGCAACCGAAGGTTACCTCCTTCGAGGGATTCCCAATTATCCGATAGAGATGTCTTAATTTAGTTTCAATTTTGTTTTATTTTGTTTGTGATTAAATTTTGAGTTATCTTATATTTTAACTGTTGTGGTGGTGAATTTTATCTAGTTTTAGTTTCTTAATTTTTTTTTGCTTTCAGTTTTGTGGCTATCCTAAAAGTTTTAGTTTTGACATGAAGGGGTGACTTTATTGTTTAACATGCAAGTTTATAAGCAGGGGACATGAGGTACAAATAAATAAAGGTAAATTGCAATGCAATAACTTAAATGTGTACCTATCGATTTTTCCCATTCCTCCACCTGAAAGGTCAGCTTTGGTAATATGTATATAATTTTCTAAGGAATTCAAATCATAGGAGTAGATGAATGTATAGCTATCGAACCCCAAGTTATGAGTTTATTGAGTCTCGAGAGATCTTAGTGGATGATTTTAGAACAAAGTATAGCAAGTTCAATTTGCCCTTAAAAATATTCAAGAGATTTCAAAGTGCACGGGGCATGTCCCTACATCACTTTGAAGATTTCTTGAAATATTTCGAGTTCATTTTGAACTTATCATATCATTTTATTAATCATTCAAGGTTAAGCTAAGGTTATCCCATTGCTCATGGAAACTTGATGTTTTATTTATCCCAAGGCTAGGACACTCAATTAATCAATCGATATTTCATTTAAGAGTTATATGGGTGGGTGCCTCTAAGGAAAATTTAAGTAAGTGAAGGTTTTGGTGCCCAAAGTTGAAATCGGGCTTGTTGTGTAAAATGGTGTTAATCATCAATCATGTTATCTTATAATTCCAATCAAATGAGCTTAAATATCAAGCCTAGGTTACTACCAAGCCCTAAACAATCACAGTAGATGAAATGGTAACTTAGCAGAATTTTATTTTAACTGACATGCATCCTTATTGAAAGATTGCATTGTCATCAATTATGGGCTTAGAACTAATGAAATTTTATCTTTCTAACACAAGCCCATCACTTGAGAATCGTTTAATTTTGATTGACTTCCAAGTCATGATAATTAACAAAATTACAATTTTGTTCTTATTATTGAAAAGGTGGTAAGTGAGTTCCTACCTCTTAAGCCCATTGTATTTCAATCATCCAAACATGTTCATTAGGATCAAAATTACCCATCTTTCCTTTGATTAATCTTAAATCTTGATTGAGGCACCAAAACCTAAAGTTACTCATTTGCCTTTGGGGCTCTCCACCTCATAACTCATTAATCAAAATTCAAATAACTTTGAGAATTTTTAGAGTGTCCTATCCATAGGTCAATTAAAACATTAGAGGAGAAAACTTGGTTCTTAAAAATTTAAGTTAATTTAAATAATTATTTAAATTTAAAAGGTAGTATTTTCAAAGTTGATTTACTTGACCATCCAAACTAATTTTTTTATTCATGAGAAAATCATTAGAGGTCCCCTTAAGTCAGAGAAACACTTAGGCAAAATTTTATGATTTTTTGAATAAAATCTGTAATTTAATTTTGTAATTATTATTAATTTTTATGATTTAATTTGAATGGAAAAGATGTTTTATTCACAAAAATTATCTTTAATATTTTTATAAAACCCCTTTGAGTCCAAGGAACGTAGAGAAACAAATTTTGCTTTTTTATTAATTTTAATTAATTTATTTTAATTATTTTATTGAGAAAATAAGAAAAATTCTTTTTAAGCTTTTAAAAATTTATTTTTAACTTAGAAAAAATTAGAAAGAATATCCTAATGAGTTCTAAGTGATTAAGGAATAATTAGGCACATTTTAAAATATTCTGGTATTTTTGTGATTTTAATTATTTTTAATTATTTTAAATTCAAAATAAAACTCAAAAATCAATTATTTTCTAAAAAAAAATTATTTTTCCTATTCTCAAAGAAAAATTTTATTTTTCCTAAGTGCCCCTGATCACAAGGAACTTAGAAAAACACTTTTCATAATTTTCCCAAATGTATTTAATTTAATATAATTATTTTTGTATAAAAAAACAAGCTTTCTTAGAAAATCAACTTTAGTTCTCAAACTGAGTGCCTCGTCAGCCCGCAGTTCGCATATCACATCTTCATTTGGCTCCATCACGGCCATACATTGATTAAAAATGTGATCAGATGACATCCGTTCATCGTCCCCAAATCAGCTAATCGGAGAACCGTTCACACTAAAACCTTAAGATCTTCATCTAGACTCAACCAAATTGCATGGGGTTTGTACCTAAACCTTCATCTACTCAAGAAAAGCATATCTATTATGGATTATACTGTATCAAATACAGTAAATATGTATGGATAATCAATTTATGCTCATTTTAAGGTTGAGGTTCAATATATTTGTCTGAGAGGAGAGACCTTAATCAGATGGTTGTGGAAGCTTTGAATGGGTCCAATGAACCTCTAGATGAAGTCCGAGGTCCTGGTTAATTGTTTATATAAGATTTTGATGAAGCTTGATTTCAGGTGTTAGTCTAGAGCTAGGTTAGAGGCTGTTTGGGATGGGGCTTTTGTGGGGAATCAACTCCTCTCACTGTGGTGATGGTGTGTCCACAGTTAACTAGAGTTTGGTGGATTGTGGAGGTGTGGGGACATATGTCTTGGTTCGAGATGAAATTTTGAACTCAAAATTGAGCTCTCACAGTAGAAACCAGAGGAAAATAGTGGGATTAAGCTGAGGAGTTCTTAGAGAGTATCTAAATGCAATTGGACAGAGTTTCCCCAAGGATTTTGCTAACTTTCCATGGTTGTGGTGGCTAGGGTCCTGCCTAGGTGGCTAGGGTGCTGCCTAGGTGGAGGGAAGGAAGGCCCTAACAACCAATCAAACTTAGCCAGCTCAGGTGAGTTCAATTTTGGGTTTTGGCCAACTAGGGCTCCTTTGGGGTGACTCTTTCCAGCGACTGAGGTGGTGGCTGGCTAGGGTCTGGTCACCTCTGAGTTCAGGGAGGTGAAGGGGTGCTTAATTATGATTAACTCATTAGGTTAAGCAATGATGGAGAAGATATTTCAAGTTTAGGACAAAAATGGGTAAAATCCATTAAATTATAAGACCATTGGTCCATAGATCTTCTAGGGTGGCCTAGTTGAGTCCATCATGGTCACTAGGCTCCATTTGGTGGCCGTGATGACATTAATTTGGTTACTTGGGCATGGCTTAATCAATTTTGGTGCATGGGTTCAATTTGGGTTAAATTGTCTTGAAGTTGAGTTTGGGTTAGGATAGCCAAGACATTGAGCCCGATTTACTGATCAACTTGTTTTAGAAGATTGTCACAAAGGGTTTAGAAAATAATTGCAGGGATTTTGAATAGATTTAGAGGTTCAATTTGAAGGAATTTGGTCATTTGGTCAATTTGGGGATGTTGGGTTCAACTTGGGTTTAGGTTTGGATAGAGTTGGGTTAAGTCCAAATTGATGGTTCAAAATGGTCTAGAGGGATGTGATGAAGAGTTTTCAACATTAATTGGGTGCTAATTTTGGGGCTAAGGCATTCAATTTGGTGGAATTTGAGCATATGGCTAAATTTGGACAAATTTGGGAAATTTGGATTTGGGTTGAGATTGTGTGAATTGAAGCTTGACCAAGGTCAATTGAGGGTTCGATTTGGTGTTTAGGAGTGTTTAAAAGGGTTTATAATGCATAATTGGGCAATTGGAAGGATTTAAGTGAGATTTTGGTTTTAGACCAAATTGGAGCTTTTTTATTTGGGTTGAAATTGGAATGTGGGCCAATTGAGCTTGGATTTGATTTGAATTGTGTTTTATCATGATGAACTTAAATTTAGAATTGAAATTGGAGAAGATTGGGATCAAATTGGTGGACATTTAGGGTGAATTTGGGGAAATTGGGCCTTTAAGGGCACTTTGGGGCTTTTGGTCAAAGTTAGTCAAATTGATCAAATTGGGTTTAATTGAAGGGTCCAAATTGGTTTTGCAGACACTTGAAATGATTTTGATGGTTTTGGGAAAATCGGGCCACCAAGGGTATTTTTGTAATTTTTGCAAATTTTGGGTGTATTTTTGTAATTTTAAAAATTTTCAGAGGTTTTGGAAATTTGGATATTTTCAAATGGTTGAGATAATTTTTGAATAAATTTGGGTATTTTGGGTGAAATTAAGAATTTTGGTCAAATTTTGGGGTTTGGGGGTGTTTTGGTAAATTGGGTAGATTTGGGGCAAAAGGCTTAGTTTGGTATTTTGGAGAAAGTGATGTGCCAACCACCCTATTTGAGCTATGGACCAATGGAATCCTCTACTTTGGGTCCTTCATGAATTGTTCTTAGCTAGATCCTAGCCTAGGGTTAGTGGGTCTAGGGGACCATCTACATGAGTCTCCCAAAGGTTAAGGGGTCAAAGTTAGGCTGGCTTAGGCTTAAGGTAGTGAGTGGAAGTGTAATGTGCAAGTGAGTGATAGGGTATGCACCAGCTTAGACCAACACCCAAACCTTAAGGCCAAGCAGTCTTATGGGGACTCCCCCTGAGCTCCCCCATATTGTCCCCACCTACCAAGTGCTAGATGTCAGAACCAATATATGGAACTTTAAGTTGAGCAGAGAAGAGTTTAGAGTTTCTAATATTGAGGGTTCATTTCTAGTCCTCTAAGACCCTAGGATACTAAGGAGGAAAGGGCTAGACCTTAACCAAAATTGAGGTCAATAACTATCATTATATTTTATATATTTTCTTATAATTGTCTAATTCACATTTATTTTCTGAATAGAGCATTTGTCTAGCATGGACTCATATATATATATATATATANGAATATAAAAGAAAATTCTTTTGATAAGCCCTTGATAACAAAATCCATAACCTCTTAACAAACCTTTAAATTAAAAAATCTTTTTTATATATAAAATTTTAAAACCTTAGTTAACAAACCCTATTGAATTCATTCTAAAACCAATTCGATAAACAAAACTAAATAAATTCTAATTTATAGAGAACATTTAAAAGAAGAACTTTTCAAACTTCCTTTTTAGGATCATTAATTAAAGCGTCAGAATTGATATATGCTTTGTCAGGATCTCTTAAAAACCTAGCCTAAGTAAGACTTATATATTCATTAACACGAGAATCTAACTGAATGAATATTGTTTCTCCCCTAAAATATATAATTCCATAGTCTGGGCTTATTAGTATTTGAGTTTTAGATCATTCTAAATCTTGATATTTCCTATGAAATTAAACTCATATTACTCATATAAATTTTGCATGCCAAATAAATTTTCCAGAAAATCTTTTTTTACATGAAAAATAAAATATTTTTAATGAGAATATGAGTGGCCCTTGAATACGAAAAGTACAAAATTAGAAAGTTTTTGTTTAGTTTTTTTGAATAAAAATTTTTAGATTCCACGTACTAAAAACTTTAGAAATGAGGAATAAGAACACTTAGCAAAGAAAATTGAATTCAAACATTAGCTGACCTGTGATTTTTTGACACCAGTCGACACCCAAGTAAATTAAAACTAAGAAATTTAGAGGAACTTTGATTTGTAACCATAATTGACAAACTTAAGAATCAAACAAATTACTATCTATGTTGTCAACCCTTGAATTACCTTACTTTCACCCAACTCTAAATTTTTATAATCACACTCTAAGATAGTTCCAAACTATGAACTCTAGGTTTGCTAAAGTACACAAAAACCTAGGTTCACAAATGCCCTATAATAATTCAATCTAGAAGCCTATGTTAGTTTACTAGATACCCAATAGATAAAATTAAGGACTAAAACTTGTAAAATAAATAACCTAACCCCTTGGACTATAAGGGCATCCTAGAATGAAGTAATCCATAGTTATTGACAAAGATACCCAAAAATCATTTAATAATTTGATAATCTACCTAAAGTCATTTTTATGATGAAAAGAAGTCCTCCTGTTATTTTGTTGTTTAAAGACTAAGGATACAAATGTGATCAGGACTATAGAAAGCCATGAGCATTTTGATCGAGTGCGTTATTCCTAAAATTTAAGTTAGTCCACTTATAGCCTCCTATTTAGTCATTTAAGTTAGGATTCACCTCCATCTAGAAATTGTCTACCCTTTCTATCCGTTAGTCTAGGATTTATCCAAACTTAGTTTCTAACTGAATAAAATCAATTCCAAATCAATTTGAAACTCAATCTAACTTCAACCAAACTTAAACATCATCAAACTCAAATTAATTACCAACTCAATTCAAATCTAATTCAATTTAAACCCAAGTCCACACCAAACTTATTCAAATCAAATAAAATTAAACCCAATATTGAATCAATTCCAATTATGTACCCCAAACCTGAATTTCTTATTTAGGTCCTATATTACCCGTTTACATTTAAACTGCTAGCCCCAAACCTAAGAAAAAAGGAATTTTAAATTTCAACCTAAATTTTAATAAAATTTTGTTTACTTTAATCAAATTTAACCTTAAATGATAAAATTCATAATAAATTTATTAGAATCTAATAAATCTTTAAGAACTTAAATGAACTTCAATAAATTATACTTTTTTAAAATCTCAACTTCAATAAATCTTTAAATACATTAAATAACTTTAAAAAACTTAAATTTTTAAAAAAACTTTAATATATCTTAATGAAGTTAAATAAATTTTAACAAGCCATAATAAGCTCTAAAAGCTTTAAACAAACCTCAAATTCGTTAAATATAAATAATTTTAACTAACAACCTAAATTGAACTTTAACTCAAAATAAACTTTGAAAATGAAAATTTGCTTGATGAACAAAAGTTTCTTGGCTCCAAGGAAGTCAAACTCTATTCAAGTCTACCCTTTCATTTATGTCTTCAAACATTTATCATCCCATAGACATTTATTGATAAACAAGAGAGATAAAAGGCATAACTTTAATCAAAGTATTTTCAAAAATAATTCTTGAGATATGATTAACTATGAGGGTGCCCCCTCATAGGGATATCTGAACTTAGAATAAAATAAACCTTAGCTTACACCCATGAGAGAAGGGGAAAATCCTGGTTGCGTTGATCCATAAATCACAAAGATTTATATCTTATGAGTGATTCTGTACATTCAAAGTTATTTTTACTTTTCTTTGGAATTGTATATTATTCTTTGAATGTGGTATCTGATCATATAGCCATAAATCTTTTGAGGTATTTGGTTGCCAAAAAAAACCCACCATAAAGATTTTTCTGGTGACTCTATTGAGGATGGTTCCGCTCTCCATCTTAGTAATGCCATGATCATTCTTTCATTTGTAATATGCCTGTACTCCTTCTGAGACTTATATTACCCATATTTTCATGCTAGACTTTCTTTCTACAAAATCATAGAATGAGTCCACTATACATCCTTGAACTCAAGGTCTACAACACTCATTTCAATCACACCAAATGAGTAGGTCTTGGGACCTAATTTATTGTACCTCCTTGTGGGTGATTATGTTCCTTGGTTTAGTTTAAGGTATTATAACTCATTGCTCAATTATATCCTTACTCTTTAATAATACTTTATCAAAATGAATCCTGAATTCCAAAACTCCCTAAAATTAAATTCAAATTTTCAAACTAAAACTATAGAATTTTTAAAACTAAGACATTTCCAAAACTTTAAATCATCGATTGAGTGCCCTTTCAAAAAATTTCAATATTACATTCAATATAATTGAAAGATTTAAACGTATACTCTTGTTGACCTCCTTTTTGGTTGAGGTTTAGTTTTTCCTCTTTAGTAGCCTAGGGTCTAGCCATAGGACTTTTCCTNAGAAATGGTAACTTAGCAGAATTTTGTTTTAACTGACATACATCTTTATTAAAAGATTGCATTGTCATCAATTATGGGCTTAGAACTAATGAAATTTTATCTTTCTAACACAAGCCCATCACCTGAGAATCGTTTAATTTTGATTGACTTCCAAGTCATGATAATTAACGAAATTACAAATTTGTTCTTATTATAGAAAAGGTGGTAAGTGAGTTCCTACCTCTTAAGCCCATTGTATTTCAATCATCCAAACATGTTCATTAGGATCAAAATTACCCATCTTCCCTTTGATTAATCCTAAATCTTGATTGAGGCACCAAAACCTAAAGTTACTCATTTGCCTTTAGGGCTCTCCACCTCATAACTCATTAATCAAAATTCAAATGACTTTGAGAATTTTTAGAGTGTTCTATCCATGGGTCAATTAAAACATTAGAGGAGAAAACTTGGATCTTAAAAATTTAAGTTAATTTAAATAATTATTTAAATTTAAAAGGTAGTATTTTCAAAGTTGATTTACTTGACCATCCAAACTAATTTTTTTATTCATGAGAAAATTATTAGAGGTCCCCTTAAGTCAGAGAAACACTTAGGCAAAATTTTATGATTTTTTGAATTAAATCTTTAATTTAATTTTGTAATTATTATTGATTTTTATGATTTAATTTGAATGGAAAAGTTGTTTTTTTCACAAAAATTATTTTTAATATTTTTATAAAACCTCTTTGAGTACAAGGAACTCAGAGAAACAAATTTCTTTTTTATTAATTTCAATTTATTTATTATAATTATTTTATTGAGAAAATAAGAAAAAATCATTTTAAGCTTTTAAAAATTTATTTTTAACTTAGAAAAAAATAGAAAAAATATCCTAATGAGTTATAAGCGATTAAGAAATAATTAGGCACATTTTAAAATATTCTGCTATGTTTGGGATTTTTAATTATTTTTAATTATTTTAAACTCAAATAAAACTCAAAAATCAATTATTTTCTCAAAAAAAATATTTTTCCTATTCTCAAAGAAAAATTTTATTTTTCCTAAGTGCCCCTGATCATAAGGAACTCAGAAAAACACTTTTTATAATTTTCCCAAATGTATTTAATTTAATATAATTATTTTTGTATAGAAATACAAGCTTTCTTAGAAAACCAACTTTAGTTCTCAAACTGAGTGCCTTGTCAGCCCGCAGTTCGCATGTCACATCTTCATCCGACTCCATCACGGCCATACATTGATTAAAAATGTGATCGGATGACATCCGTTCATCGTCCCCAAATCAGCTAATCAGATAACCGTTCACACTAAAACCTTAAGATCTTCATCTAGACTCAACCAAATTGCATAGGATTTGTTCCTAAACCTTCATCTACTCAAGAAAAGCATATCTATATGGCTTATACTATATCAAATACAGTAAATACGTATGGATAATCAATTTAAGCTCACTTTAAGGTTGAGGTTCAATATATTTGTCTGAGAGGAGAGGCCTTAATCATATGGTTTTGAAAGCTTTGACTGGGTCCAATGAACCTCCAAATGAAGTCCTAGGTTTTGGTTAATTGTCTAGATAAGATTTCTATCAAGCTTGATTTCAGGTGTTGGTCTAGAGCTAGGTTAGAGGCTGTTTAGGATGGGGCTTTTTTGGGGAATCAACTCCTCTCACTGTGGTGATGGTGTGTCCACAGTTAATTAGAGTTTGGTGGATTGTAGAGGTGTGGGGAAATATGTCCTGGTTCGAGATGAAATTTTGAACTCAAAATTGAGCTCTCACAGTGGAAACCAAAGGAGGAAAACAATGGGATTAAGCTGAGGAGTTCTTAGAGAGTATCTGAATGCAATTGGACAGAGTTTCCCCAAGGATTTTGCTAACTTTCCATGGTTGTGGTGGCTAGGGTCCTGCTTAGGTGGCTAGGGTGCTGCCTAGATGGAGGGAAGGAAGGCCCTAACAGCCAATCAAACTTAGCCAGCTCAGGTGATTTCAATTTTGAGTTTTGGCCAACTAGGGCTCCTTTGGGGTGACTCTTTCCAGCGGCTGAGGTCGTGGCTGGCCAGGGTCTGGTCACCTCTGAGCTCAGGGAGGTGACGGGGTGCTTAATTATGATTAACTCATAAGGGTAAGCAATGATGGAGAAGATATTTCAATTTTAGGACAAAAATGGGTAAAATCCCTTAAATTATGGGACCATTGGTCCATAGATCTTCTAGGGTGGCCTAGGTGAGTCCATCCTGGTCACTAGGCTCCATTTGGTGGCTGTGGTGACATTAATTTGGTCACTTGAGCATGGCTTAATCAATTTTAGTGCATGGGTTCAATTTGGGTTAAATTGACTTGAAGTTGCATTTGGGTTAGGCTAGCCAAGACATTAAGCCCAATTGATTGATCAACTTGTTGTAGATGACTGTCACAAAGGGTTTAGAAAATAATTGCAGGGATTTTGAATAGATTTGGAGGTTCAATTGAAGGAATTTGGTCATTTGGTCAATTTGAGGATGTTGGATTCAACTTTGCTAGAGTTGGGTTAAGTCCAAATTGATGGTTCAAAATGGTCTAGAGGGATGTGATGAAGAGTTTTCAACATTAATTGGCTGCTAATTTTGGGGCTAGGGCATTTAGTTTGGTGGAATTTGAGCATATGGCTAAATTTGGGCAAATTTGGGAAATTTGGATTTGGGTTGAAATTGAGTGAATTGAAGCTTGACCAAGTTCAATTAAGGGTTCCATTTGGTGTTTAGGAGTGTTTAAAAGGGTTTATGATGCATAATTGGTACAATTGGAAGGATTTGAGTGAGATTTTGGTTTTAGACCAAATTAGAGCTTTTTTATTTGGGTTGAAATTGGAATGTGGGCAATTGGGCTTAGATTTGGTTTGAATTGTGTTTTATTATGATTAATTTGAATTTAGAATTGAAATTGGAGAAGATTGGGATCAAATTGGTGGACATTTAGGGTGAATTTGGGGAAATTGGGCCTTTAAGGGCAATTTGGGGCTTTTGGTCAAAGTTTGTCAAATTGATCAAATTGGATTTAATTGAAGGGTCCAAATTGGTTTTGAAGACATTTGAAATGATTTTGATGGTTTTGGGAAAGTCAGGCCACCAAGGGTTATTTTGTAATTTTGATAAATTTTGGGTGTATTTTTGTAATTTTAAAAATTTTTGGAGGTTTTGGAAAATTGGATATTTTCAAGTGGTTTGAGATGATTTTTGAATAAATTTGAGTATTTTGGGTGAAATTAAGAATTTGGTCAAATTTTGGGGTTTGGGGGTGTTTTGGTAAATTGGGTAGATTTGGGGCAAAAGGCTAAGTTTGATATTATGGAGAAAGTGATGTGCCAACCACCCTATTTGAGCTATGGACCAATAAAATCTTCTACATTGGGTCCTTCATGAATTGTTCTTAGCTAGACCCTAGCCTAGGGTTAGTGGGTCTAGGGGACCATCTACATGAGTCTCCCAAAGGTTATGGGGTCAATGTTAGGCAGACTTAGGCTTAAGGTAGTGAGTGGAAGTGTAATGTGTAAGTGAGTGATAGGGTATGCACCAGCTTAGACCAACACCCAAACCTTAAGGCCAAGCAGTCTTATGAGGACTCCCCTTGAGCTCCCCCATATTGCCCCCACCTACAAAGTGCTAGAGGTTAGAACCAATATGTGGAACTCTAAGTTGAGCAGAGAAGAGTTTAGAGTTTCTAATGGTGAGGGGCCATTTCCAGTCCTCTAGGACCCTAGGATGCTAAGGAGGAAAGAGCAAGAACTTAACCAAAATTGAGGTCAACAACTATCATTATATTTTATATATTTTCTTATTATTGTCTAATTCACATTTATTTTCTGAATAGAGCATTTGTCTAGCATGGACTCATATATATATATATATATANCTCGGTGGTATGTCCATTAAACATCTTATTTTTTAGGTTTAAAATTGTGGCTAAGTAGTAAGGAAAAGGGCTGGAAAAGGGTGGGGGTGAACTTCTCAAGGTTATTATAAGTTGTGGGAACAATTTGGCAGGGCTTTGCCAAGGTCTTAACACTTCTCACCATTTGGTCATTGATACACCAAAATAATATACTATTTTAAGTACATATTTTATAGTTATTTTTTGTGATATTGCATTTTAAAGAAAGATATTCTTATGTTTTTATTGCAGGTATATCATTTTTAGGCAATAAGAGCAAAAATGGCAAAAAAGGACAAAATTTGGAGTCAAAACAGTGAATTTTGGGATTCTAGTTCATGATGCGCCGTTTGACAGAGAATTGGCATAAGATGCGCCAGATCGGGGCATGATACATCAGATCAGCGCATAATGCGCCGTAGACAACTTTTTAAAAATTAAGGCAGTTCGAGATGAATTTTTCACGAATTTTTAAAGGGACACCTGCTCTACACACTTATAGAGCAATTTAGTGCATCTAGACACTTTGAAAGGTTCTTTTATGAAGGAATATGTCTCTTGGATCAAATGACATATCTTTTGAATTTAAAAGAGTTGACTTTTAGAGGGAACTTTTGGAGGGAATTCAAAATTCCTTTTAAAAGAAGCAGCCCAAAAATAAAAGAGAAGACTTCAAAGGGGGATAAGGAGAGACGAGAAAGGGAGATAGAGAAAGTTGGTGTGAGAGGCAAGAGGAGAGAAGAGGAGATTTTCTTCTAGGGTTGCAAGAGAAGAGGGAAGGAGAGAGGCTTCTTCTTCATTTCACTTCTAAGAGAGAATTTAGTGGGATTGTAAAAAGAAAAAGGCTTGGAGTGAACTTCTAGGGATTTACTTAGGAAGGATTGTGAGATAAGCTGTGTCTTTTATTCTTTTGTTTTGTAAACTTATTTTTATATATGAAATCCGTATTTATTCGTATCCTTCTCATTAATTCTGAGTAGTATTCTTTATCCTTCTCACTACTTTGAGATATAGTTTTGTGAAGAATTGATCTTGTTTTCTATAATTTTAAATGTTAATAATTTATGATGATTTGAACTCAGATCTTCATTTACTTTTCAATCCGGCCAATTGAAATGTTAAATCTTGTTCAAAAACATATGTTATAAAAAGGGATATGATTTCTACAAAATATAGAGAGTCACATTTGATTTCATGGGAGAGTATGTCATTCATGGGATTGAGTGCAAATAAATAGAGAAATATACTTTGTTGGATGCAGAATTAGAGATTTTACGGTGCCAGATTAAAATCCTCAATTTGGTCCAATTGATTGGAAACTGATGCGAGATTATTAGCTCTCAGGTGAGGGAGTAGTGGGAGCTCTGGAGTTGCAGCCGGCATCCTTCCAGCCTAACCACAAAATTAGGGACCAAACACTGGATTAGTCAATGTTCTTTATAACAGTTGGAAGANTTAGTTTTGAAAAATGAGATTAACAAAATCTCATTCATTTAATAGTTAAAAAAAAACAAAAACAACACCACGATTAAATAACGAGGAATAGACGCATTACTTGATAGTGAAGCTCGATTAAATAAACTAATGAATTTATGACATTTGTTTCATCTATGAAGCCCTTTATGTTGACCTATAAGCTCCCATATCTAATATAAAAGGCTAGATAGGGTTTGCGTTACCTGAGTTCTAAAGCTCCATATAGAGGCAAGCCCCTATAGTTAGTTACATCGCAAATGACCAAAATCACCTAAGAAGACTCCCGATTTTGATGAGAGATATTTTTCTTCAAGAATATCAAAGCTTAGGGATTTAAGGTTGGACAAGGAAATTCAAATGAAAATGGACCAAATAGGAATAGTTATATTGGAATCCAAATGGAAGAAAAATAAGGGGAGGTCACGGATCCTGTGGAGAACCTCGGTGACTTCTCAAACTATCCTATTGTGTTGCATTATGTTTTAAGAAAAATATTTATTTTGATATTTCATCCTGCCAATTTCATTAATTTGGGCTTACATTTTCGTGACATGGTCAAAAAAATTGCATGAAAAATAGGAAGGTTTATGTCGTAACAAATGACAACCTCAGAGCCTAAAATGAGTTATGGCATAGATGACACAACATACTTGTGCAAAGTCCTAAAGATAAATTGATGATTCACGTCGTGCTAGATTAGCTACCTTGAATACCTATGGCTTGTTATTTAAGTCTAAGGAAAGTTTAGTTGGTGGAGATCTATTTTGCTGTTGTAGATTATCATCCTTCATCTGCTTCAGCTTGCTTTGTGCTCTTTATTCGTAGCTGCTCCAAGTTTAGTATTTTATTTCTTATATTTTTCTTTCAATTATTGTTAATCCAATTTCTTAAAGGTTATGTGTTTGGGTTTTGTAGTGATCCATCTTATGTAAACTGGCTAATACTTTCTATCATGAAGGTCTTGCAATAATATAAATAAATGCAAAAGTAAAAGGGTAGTAAAATAAAATGTTGTAAATATCTAAATGTTGATACAAGGGCCTCTGCTATAGCTGCATGGTTAGTATCATAAAACATAGTATAGTTGCATGAATTTTAAGTAAATTTCAAAAAAAAAAAAAAAGAAATAAGAAAAGCACGAAAACCTTGCATGAAGAAAACAAATCGTAGGAAAGCACGACCATGTAAAATAAAGAGATAGGTTGTATGCTTCCAACCTTAGCTGTATGCTTCCAACCTAATGGTCAAACAATCTCAGGAGAGCATGTTCTAGCCTAACCAAGATGATTAACCAGTGGAATTTCATACCGTTGTATTTAAAACACTTTTACTTTTTCATGAACATAATACTTTATTTAGCAGTCAAAAGCATTGATATTTTGAGAAAATCATATATTAATGACATTTAAATATGTTTTAGAAAATTTAGATTGTCCATGAGCTAATCATCCTGATAGGACTAAAAAAATAACAACGTAAGACTATAAGGGGTAACTTCTTACCAAGTGTGGTGAATAGTATCATCGGTCTTATCCATTTTCCCAAAGGATATTTGGGGTAGGAGATACTATTCTAAAACCCCACTTCGTTTCTCACTTTTAGTATACATAAGCAAAGTCACTATCGCCCTTACCACCTGAACCTCAGACTGACACCAGTCTGATGATCCATAAGTGGCCATAGCAAATATCCCCAGTTGCTCAAAAGGGTTTAGACACTTTATCCAGAGCTCATGCCCTTGAGCGTTGGGTTATTAATATAGGATAGGTAGTTTCGGGCAATTTTTCTATTGATTTGTGAATTATCGGCTCCCAAATCATAACTAGGTGTGTGCTTAGGAATTTCAGGTTGATTTCATTATATTTTGAAGATGATATTTTTCAACAAGTTGTAGGAGACTCACAGGTCCTCTAAAGTATCCAGAATCTCCAAGAATATCCAAAAAACAATTCTAAACAAACTTAGGATTTTCTAGATCACTTTAAGTTAATTCTTGTCTCGCTAGACTGTTAATTTGGTCATCCAAGTTAAATTAATGCCTTTAAGTTGTGCTCAGAATATATCTCAATTAACCCATGACTAAGCTAGGAGTTACTTGTCTTATTTTGTTTAGGGTTTGGATAGATGGTTACCCCATGGGTGGGTCAAATAATTTAGGTGAGTTGGTAGTATTTAAGATAAGCTATGTTATTTCTTTTCTAATCCCTTTAGAAAGTTTTAGATCAATCCTAACTCACTACCAAGCTCTTAGATGCTTAATGGGTAGATTCATAATTTAGCAAAAGTTTTATGTAATGTTCTTAATCCTTATTGAAAGATTAAATCATATTGAACCTTTGGTTTGGGGGCTTTAAATTAGTTAATTATTATTTTTTTGCTATTTCATGCCCCTCACATTAGAATCATTCAATGTACTCGTCTTCTGAATTACCACAATTTGATTAATTGCAATTTTACCCTTTGGTAGAGAATATTGTGAATTAGTTTCTACCTCTTATCCCTTTATGTTTCAATCATCCTAGGGAATCAATTATGATCAATATTACCCTTTCACCCTTTAGCTTTACCTAAAACATTAATTAGAGCTCAAAATTCTATAATTACAATTTTGCCCTTATGGCTTTTTGCTTCACATTTCCTTCAATTTAATTCAAATGACCTTCAAACTTTTTTGGATTGTTACTCATGGGTAAATTAAGACACCAGAGAAGACCATGTATTTTGTTATTCTTATTTTATTTCTTACAATTATTTTTAGTTATAAAATAGAGATTTTTAAAGTTGATTCATTTACTTAATTAAAACAAACCCTCTGTCCTTAAGAAAATTTTAAAGGGTTCACAAGGGTCAGAAGATCACTTAGCCTAATTTTCATGATTTTTTGAAGTATATTTTAATAATTATAATTTTTTATTGATTTTATTGCATAAATAAATAGAACATAAATTTTATTTGAAAATTATCTTTTATATTTTTGTTTGATCTCTCTGACGTAAGAGACCTAGAGAAATTACTTTCATATTTTTCTGATTTTTATTTTATTTTTATAATCTTTTAAGTTAAAAATATAGAAAAATCCTTTTAATTACTTTTTTATAATCCCAAAAATTTATAGAAACATTTTGAAGTTGTTTTATTTAATCAAAAACTGATTTATGATGTTTTGACACATTTTGGGCTTTTTTATGATTTTTTGTTTTCTTAATCAATATTTAATTAAGAAAATTGACTAAAAATAAACTTTTTTATTTTGACTTCAATTTTATTTTACATAGGTAGCTCTAGTTTTAAGGAACACTTCAAATCACTTTTCATAATTTTCTAATTTAAATTTTAGTTTTATAATTATTTTAAGCCAAAGTCCTTATTTACTTAGAAAATAGATTTTTGCATTAAAAATAATTTTAATAGCTCTAAAATTTTAACAAAGTCTTCCTGAGGTCATTTCTTCAATTTTTGTTATTTTTGTGATTTTTTGAGTTATTTTGTATTTCTTATTTTTGGTAATTTTCTTAATTTTAAAATAGAGAAAATATGCTTTAAAATTTTAAATTTTTATTTTTATTTTTCCTAAGTTCCTCTGACCACATTGAACCTACCAAACCAAGTTTTGTAATTTTCTAACTTATATATATATATATATATATATATATATATATATATATATATATATATATATATATATATAT
>JXCR01041530.1:99842-151202 GCA_002079205.1 Phalaenopsis hybrid cultivar
TTTTTCACTAAAGGATAAAGCTAAGATGTGGTTAAACTCATTAGCACCTGGATCTATCAGAACATGGGGAGATTTATCACAAAAATTCTTTTCTAAATATTTCTCACCTTCAAAAACTTCTAAACTTAGAAATGATATTATATTTTTTTGTCAGTTTAAAAGGGAATCAAGTTATGAAGCCTGGGAAAGATTTAAAGATCTCCTTAGAAAGTGTCCACACCATGCATTTTCAGATTGGTTAATAATTCAAACTTTTTATAATGGGTTGATTGGATCTCTTAGATCGATAATTGATGCCGTTGCTGGTGGATCATTATTTTACAAAGCATTCGATGAATCATATTCATTAATTGAAAAGATGGTTACAAATAATTCTCAATGGCCCTCTAAAAAGGTAAATCCAAAAAGAGTAGCTAGTATTCATAATTCTGATGCAATATCTATGTTAGCTGCCCAAATAGCTGCTATATCAAAGAAGATAGATCAATATGGAATGAATTATTCTCAGACAGCACCTGTGCCTGAGGAAAACTCATTAGGACAAATGATAGAATCTCAATCTTCTTATGAGACCCTAAATACAATAAATAATTATTCTAATAAACAATTATTATAATACTCGATGGAAGAATCATCCAATGTTTTGTTGGAGTTATAATAACTCTAATGTTACAAATCCATAATGGGAAAATAATACTACTAACCCATTAGGAAACTCCAAGAATCAAGGGAATCAAGCTTATAAACCTTATTAATAATTTGCAAAATAAGGAGAAAAAAGCTATCAATGGAAGAATTGATATTGCAAATGGGAAGTCAATTACAAAGTCAAGGAGCTGCAATCAAAAGCCTGAAAAATCAGTTGGGATGTATTGCTACTACACTTAGTAATAGACCTTTAGGAACATTGCCTAGTAATTTTGAAGTAAATCCTAATGATCAGGAAAAAGAGCAAATCAAAGTTATTCAACTGAGAAGTGAAAATAATTAAAAATAGAGTTCAACAAGAAATTGAAGTTAAAAAAATGAGATGGAAAATGAAAAAACTGGTGAAGATTTTCATTTTGAAGTAGAAAGTCCTTTTAAACCAATGAAAATTACTGTAAGAAAACAACCACCTCCATTTCCTCAATGATTGAAGCAGAAACATATAGATAATCAATTTTCAAAAATTTTTTGAAATTTTGAGGAAATTAACGATAAACATTCCGTTTGTTGAAGCTTTAGAACAAATACCAAGCTATGTGAAGTTCATGAAGGATATATTTAGAAAATTGTAGATAATGAGACTGTTGCACTCAACGAAGAGTGTAGCACTATAATTCAGAAAAAGATTCCTGAAAAACTTAAAGATCTTAGTACTTTTGCAATTACTTGTGCTATTGGCAAACGATTTTATGGAAAGCACTCAACGAAGAGTGTAGCACTATAATTCAGAAAAAGCTTCCTGAAAAACTTAAAGATCCTAGAAGTTTTGCAATTAATTGTGCTATTGGCAAAAGATTTTATGGAAAAACTTTATGTGATTTAGGAGCCAGTATTAATATTCTACCATTATCAATATTTAGAAAGATGGGCTTAAGAGATATTTCACTTACAACTGTAACTCTTCAGTTAGCTGATCATTCGATTACCTATCCTAAAGGAGTTATTGGTAAAAGTCGATATATTTATTTCTCCTGTGGACTTTATTGTATTAGATAGAAAGGGAGATAAAAAAATTCCTATAATTTTAAGAAAACCATTCCTAGTTACTGGAACAGTTTGAAAGATGTGCAGAAAAGAGAACTAATCAAGAGGTTACATTTAATATTATTAAATCAATGAGATAGCCTGCAAAAAAGTAAGAGATTGGAATGCTTCAAAATGGATATTAACGAATATTTAAGCCATGAAAATTTTAAGAAGACTTTTGAAAGAGAATTTGAAAAGGAATATATGAAATATTAAGATGAGGATAAGATTCACGATGAATCTATGAAAGTGAGTAAAGAGGATTTGAATTATGTTTAGGAAAAATATGAAATGTTAGATTCTACAGAAAGTAATAAGAATATGATTTCATCTATTGATAAACCTCTTAAACCATAACTAAAAACACTTCCTACACATTTGAAGTATGCATTCTTAGGAGATTTATCTACATTACCTGTTATAGTATCCTCGGAACTAACCAAAACGCAAGAACAAAAGTTGTTGAAAACTCTTAAAAGATATACGAAAGCCTTTGGATGGACATTAGCTGATATTAAAAGAATCAGTCCTTCAATTTGTGTGCATAGAATCTTAATACAAGATCAACATGAACCAAGAGCTGCTCCTTAAAGGAGATTAAACCCTATGATGAAAGAAGTTGTGAAGAAAGAGATTTTAAAATGGTTAGATGGTGGAATAATATATCATATTTCAGACAGTGCTTGAGTAAGTCCAATTAAGTGTGTTCCAAATAAAGGAGGTGTGACTGTAGTGACAAATGAACATAACGAATTAATATCAATAAGACAAGTCACTGGTTGTAGAATCTACATAAATTATAGAAAATTAAATTTTACCACCAGGAAGGATAATTTTCTTTTACTATTTTTGGACCAGATGTTGGATAGATTGGCTAAGCATAAATATTTTTGTTTCCTAGATAGATATACTGGTTATCACCAAATACCTATTTCTCTAGAGGATTAAGAGAAAAAAACATTTACTAGTCCTTATGGAGCTTTTGCTTTTTTACGAATGCCTTTTGAATTATTTAATGTACCTGCAACATTTTAAAGATGTATGATGTCAATTTTCAGGGATTTGATTGAAAAAAGGATTGAAATCTTTATGGGTGATTTTTATGTATTTGGAACTTCATTTGAAATGTCTAAATCATTTAGAGAAAAGTCTGGAATTTTGTGAAAAGACTAATCTAGTATTGAATTGGGAAAAATGTCAATTTATGGCAGGAGAAATTGTACTTGGGCATAAAATTTCAGAAAATGACATGGAAGTAGATCCTGCGAAAATACAATTTATATCAAACTTACCTTTACTTACTATTGTGAGAGGAGTTAGGAGCTTTTTAAGACTTGCTAGATTTTACAAGAGATATATTAAAGACTTTTTCAAGGATTACTAAACCTTTATGCCAACTTCTGGAAAAAAAGATACAAAATTCGAATTTAATCAAGATTGCCTTAAAGCCTTTGAAACTTTAAAGGAAAAATTGATCACTGCTGCTATAATTGTTTCACCTGATTGGGAGAAACCTTTTGAATTTATGTATTATGCTATTGATTATGCAATTGGAGTTATTTTAGGGCAGAGATATGATAAGATTTATAAAGTTATATACTATGCTAAGAAGACTCTTAATGATGCTCAGATTAATTACATCACCACTGAAAGAGAATTATTAGCCATTGTGTATGCTTTTGATAAGTTTAGGTCATATCTAACTGGAGCTAAATGTGTTGTGCATACTAACTATTCGACTATTTAATATTTGATGCAAAGGAAGGATGTTAAACCAAGATTAATTAAATGGGTACTTCTTATGCAAGAGTTTGATTTTTTAATAGCGATAGGAAAGGGATTGATAGTCAAATTATTGATCATCCTAGGCTAGAACAAGAAGAAATAATTTATTTGGAAAGAAAAATTAATAAAACTTTTCTTGATGAACAACTTTATGTTGTAAAAGGATGGAAAATACCTTAGTATGCTAATATTGTAAATTATATTGTTAATGGTATTTTACCTTATGGGCTAAAGAAACAAAATGAAAAAAAATCATTTATGATGCAAAATAATATTCTTGGGATGACCCTTATTTTATAAATAATGCAAACATTTAGCAATGAGACGAAGTGTGCCTTATAGAAAAATTCAAGAAATTATCAAAAAATGTTATGATTCAAAATTTGGAGGTCATTTTGGGAATGATAGAACTGTTCATAAAATTTTTTGATCTGGATTTTATTGGCTTAATCTATTTAGAGATGTTAATATATATATATATATATATACATGTGATTAGTGTGAGAGAGTAGGTAATATTTCAAAGAGAGATGAAATGCCTCTAAGTTTTAATTTGGAAATTGAAATTTTTTATTCATGGGGATAGGATTTGATGGGACCATTTATACCTTCATTCGAAAATATTTATATATTGATTGCAGTGGATTATGTTTCAAAATGTATTAAAGAAATCACTTTACCTTGATGTGATGTTCGGAGTGTTTTAAAATTTTTAATTAAAAATATTTTTACAAGATATGGAATGTTGAGAGTAATCATTATCGATGGAAGATCTCATTTTAGAAATGCAAAAATTGCAAGATTAGTGAAAAAAATATAATATAATGCATAAAATCACAACTGCTTATCATCCTTAGACTGATGGTTTATCAGAAGTATCTAATCATGAAATTAAGACAACATTGGAAAAGAGTGTTAATCTAAATAAAATGGATTGGTCTGCTAGATTAGATACGACAATATGGGTATACATGACATCCTATATAACACCTATAGGAATATCCCCATATAAATTAATTTTTAGGAAGACTTGTCACTTACTAGTTGATTCAAACTCTGTTGTAGAACTCATACTCCATTCCCTAGATCATATGTTTCACAAAATATTTTAATAATTCAATTGGTCAGATCAAAAAGTAAATTAAGAAGAAAGTTGAAAAACCATCACAATTTATTTTATATCTTAACATTGGCACATCCAAATTATCTCTTCATTTTACCNTAATTTCTTCATAATTCATATACTCATTAAAGGGGGAAGGATGTTTTCTTAAATTTGAACTTTTTGTCAAAACAAAAACTTCGTTTAGTTTTCGTAATTTTACTTTTAAAAGTTAGTTCTTAGTTAGTTAACTTTGTTTTTCAGCTCCATTTTATATAGCATTTACCTTAGTAGTTAATATTCAAACTCTGCACTTTACTTTTATTTTTTTATTTTTAATTCTAAAATAATTTCAAAAACTTATTTAAAAGATTTTTCAACTTCCTTGTGGGATCGATATCGAGGACTCCACTAGAGCCTTTTATTACTTGAGTGATACGTATACTTGCGTTGATTTTAAAGAGGATTTGGCAGTTTAAAAAGAGTTTTAAAAGATAAAGTATTTTTATAAAAGATATTTTTGTTAGGATTATATTACATTTTTATTATATATATATATATGTCGTGTGTAATTTTGTAATGTTGAAAAATATTTGCAAAATTTACACACTAAATCCGCCCGCATGAAGTTTTTTGCGCCGTTGCCGGGGAAGTAATGGAAGGTAGTATTAAGTATTTTATTTTATTTCAAATGTATATATATATATATATATATATATATATATATATATATATATATATATATATATATATATATATATNTAAATTACTTGCTTTATTTTGTTTATGTATAGTGTAAGATCTGCAAATTTAGTACCTTACGATTCTAAACTAGAGAGAACTGTTAGAAAATTTTGAAAACAATAAAAAGAGAGAGATCATTTTAGAGAAATGGCTTGCAATGTAAACAATGCTGGAAATAGAATTGAACATCATCAGAAACCTTTAAGAAATTATGTTAATCTTACAACAGATGAAATTTATTTAAGTATACAAAACACTACTGTAGCTGCCAATTCATTTGAGCTTAAACATGTAATTATCCAAATGGTACAAAATAATTAGTTTGGAGGAACACCAACTAAATATCCTAATTTACACCTTGCTAGTTTCTAGAATTGTGTGCTACATTTAAATATGATGGAGTGTCGAGTGATGCTGTCAGACTTAGACTTTTTTCTTTTTTCAATAAAGGATAAAGCTAAGATGTGTTTAAACTCATTAGCACCTGGATCTATCAGAACATGGGGAGATTTAACACAAAAATTATTTTCTAAATATTTCTCACCTTCAAAAATTGCTAAACATAGAAATGATATTACATCTTTTTGTTAGTTTAAAGGGGAATCAAGTTATGAAGTCTGGGAAAGATTTAAAGATCTCTTTAGAAAGTGTCCACATCATGCATTTCCAGATTGGTTAATAATTCAAACTTTTTTATAATGGGTTGGTTGGATCTCTTAGATTGATAATTGATGATGTTGCTGGTGGATCATTATTGTACAAACCATTCAATGAAGCATATTCATTAATTGAAGAGATGGTTACAAATAATTTTCAATGGCCCTCTAAAAGGGTATATCCAAAAGAGTAGCTAGTATTCATGATTCTGATGCAATATCTATGTTAGCTGCCCAAATAGCTGCTATATCAAAGAAGATAGATCAATATGGAATGAATTATTCTCAGACAGCACCTGTGCTTGAGGAAAACTCATTGGGACAAATGATAGAATCTCAATCTTCTTATGAGACCTTAAATGCAATAAACAATCGTTCTAATAACCCTTATGACAATTATTATAATCCTCGATGGAAGAATCATCCAATGTTTTGTTGGAGTTATGATAACTCTAATGCTACAAATCCATAATGGGAAAAAAATACTACTAACCCATTAGGAAACTCCAACAATTAAGGGAATCAAGCTTATAAACCTTATTAATAATTTGTAGAATAAGGAGAAAAAGCTATCAATGGAAGAATTGATATTGCAAATGGGAAGTCAATTACAAAGTCAAGGAGCTGTAATCAAAAGCATGAAAAATCAATTGGGATGTATTGCTACTACACTTAGTAATAGACCTCCAGGAACATTGCCTAGTAATATTGAAGTAAATCCTAATGATCAGGAAAAAGAGCAAATCAAAGTTATTCAACTGAAAAGTGGAAAATAATTAGAAATAGGGTTCAACAAGAAGTTGAAGTTGAAAAAAATGAGGTGGAAAATGAAAAAAACTGGTGAAGATTTTCATTTTGAAGTAGAAAGTCCTTTTAAACTAATGAAAATTACTGTAGAAAAACAACCACCTCCATTTCCTTAATGATTGAAGAAGAAATATATAAATAATCAATTTTCAAAATTTTTAGAAATTTTGAGGAAATTAACGATAAAAATTCTGTTTGTTGAAGCTTTAGAACAAATGTCAAGCTATGTGAAGTTCATGAAGGATATATTTAGAAAATTATAGATAATGAGACTGTTGCACTCAGCGAAGAGTGTAACACTATAATTCAGAAAAAGCTTCCTGAAAACCTTAAAGATCCTAGTAGTTTTGCAATTACTTGTGCTATTAGCAAATGATTTTATGGAAAGCACTCAGCGAAGAGTGTAGCACTATAATTCAGAAAAAGCTTCCTGAAAAACTTAAAGATCCTAGAAGTTTTTCAATTACTTGTGCTATTGGCAAAAGATTTTATGGAAAAACTTTATGTGATTTAGGAGTCAGTATTAATCTTCTACCATTATCAATATTTAGAAAGATGGGCTTAAGAGATATTTCACCTACAACTATAACTCTTCAGTTAGCTGATCATTCAATTACCTATCCTAAAGGAGTTATTTGTAAAAGTCGATATATTTATCTTTCCTGTGGACTTTCTTGTATTAGATAGAAAGGGAGATAAAAAAATTCCTATCATTTTAGGAAAACCATTCCTAGTTACTGGAATAGCTTTGAAAGTTGTGCAGAAAACAGAACTAACTATGAGAGTTAATGATCAAGAGGTTACATTTAATATTATAAAATCAATGAGATAGCCTGCAAAAAAGTAAGAGATTGGAATGCTTCAGAATGAATATTAACTAATATTTAAGCCATGAAAATTTTAAGAAGACTTTTGAAAGAGAATTTGAAAAGGAATATATGGAATATTAAGATGAGGATAAGATTCACGATGAATCTATGAAAGTGAGTAAAGAGGATTTGAATTATGTTCAGGAAAAATATGAAATGTTAGATCCTACAAAAAGTAATAAGAATTTGATTTCATCTACTGATAAACCTCTTGAACCATAACTAAAAACACTTCCTACACATTTGAAGTATGCATTCTTAGGAGATTTATCTACATTACCTGTTATAGTATCCTCGGAACTAACCAAAACGCAAGAACAAAAGTTGTTGAAAATTTTTAAAAGATATAAGAAAGCCTTTGGATGGACATTAGCTGGTATTAAAGGAATCAGTCCTTCAATTTGTATGCATAGAATCTTATTACAAGATCAACATGCACCAAGAGTTGATCCTCAAAGGAGATTAAACCCTATGATGAAAGAAGTTGTGAAGAAAGAGATTTTAAAATGGTTAGATGATGGAATAATATATCATATTTCAGACAGTGCTTCAGTAAGCCCAATTCACTGTCTTCCAAATAAAGGAGGTGTGACTATAGTGACAAATGAGCATAACGAATTAATATCAACAAGACAAGTCGCTGGTTGTAGAATCTGCATAGATTATAGCAAATTAAATTTTTCCACCAGGAAGGATAAATTTCTTGTACTATTTTTGGACCAGATGTTGGATAGATTGGCTAGGCATAAATATTTTTGTTTTCTAGATGGATATACTGGTTATCACCAAATACCTATTTCTCTAGAGGATCAAGAGAAAACAACATTTACTAGTCCTTATGGAACTTTTGCTTTTTTACGAATGTCTTTTGGATTACTTAATGCACCTGCAACATTTTAAAGATGTATGATGTCAATTTTCAGAGATTTGATTGAAAAAGGGATTGAAATCTTTATGGGTGATTTTTCTGTATTTGGAACTTCATTTGAAATGTCTAAATCATTTAGAGAAAATTTTGGAATGTTGTGAAAAGACTAATCTCGTATTGAGGTGGGAAAAATGTCAATTTATGGCAGGAGGAATTGTGTTTGGGCATAAAATTTCAGAAAATGACATGAAAGTAGATCCTGCAAAAATACAGGTTATATCAAACTTACCTTCACCTACTATTGTAAGAGGAGTTAGGAGTTTTTTAAGACATGCTAGATTTTACACGAGATATATTAAAGACTTTTCAAAGATTACTAAACCTTTATGCCAAATTCTGGAAAAAGATACAAAATTTGACTTTAATCAAGATTGTCTTAAAGCCTTTGAAACTTTAAAGAAAAATTGATCACTGCTCCTATAATTGTTTCACCTGATTGGGAGAAACCTTTTGAATTAATGTATGATGCTAGTGATTATGCAATTGGAGTTATTTTAGGGTAAAGATATGATATGATTTATAAAGTTATATACTATGCTAAGAAGACTCTTAATGATGCTCAGATTAATTACATCACCTCTGAAAGAGAATTATTAGCCATTGTGTATGCTTTTGATAAGTTTAGGTCATATCTGACTGGAGCTAAATGTGTTGTGCATACTAACTATTCGACTATTTAATATTTGATGCAAAGGAAGGATGTTAAAATAAGATTAATTAGATGGGTACTTCTTATGCAAGAGTTTGATTTTTTAATGGTCGATAGGAAAGGGATTGACAGTCAGATTATTGATCATCTGTCTAGGCTAGAACAAGAAGAAATAATTGATTTAGAAAGAAAAATTAATAAAACCTTTCTTGATGAAAAACTTTATGTTGTAAAAGGATGGAAAATACCTTAGTATGCTAATATTGTAAATTATATTATTAATGGTATTTTACCTTATGGGCTGAAGAAACAACATGAAAAAAATTCATTTATGATGCAAAATAATATTTTTGGGATGACCCTTATTTTATAAATAATGCAAAGATTTAGCAATGAGACGAAGTGTGCCTTATAGAGAAATTCAAGAAATTATCAAAAAATGTCATGATTCTGAATTTGGAGGTTATTTAGGGAATGATAGAAGTGTTCATAAAATTTTTCAATTTGGATTTTATTGGCTTAATCTATTTAGAGATGTTAATATATATATATATATATATATATATATATANGAAATGCCTCTAAATTTTAATTTGGAAATTGAAATGTTTTATTCATGGGGATTGGATTTGATGGGACCATTTATACCTTCATTCAGAAATATTTATATAGTGATTGCAGTGGATTATGTTTCAAAATGTATTGAAACAATCACTTTACCTCGATGTGATGCTCGGAGTGTTTTAAAATTTTTAATTAAAAACATTTTTACAAGATATGGAATGTTGAGAGTAATCATTATCGATAGAAGATCTCATTTTAGAACTGCAAAAATTGCAAGATTAGTGAAAATATAATATAATGCATAAAATCACAACTGCTTATCATCCTCAGACTAATGGTTTATCAGAAGTATCTAATCATGAAATTAAGACAACATTGGAAAAGAGTGTTAATCTAAATAAAATGGATTGGTTTGCTAGATTAGATACAATAACATGGGCATACAGGACATCCTATATAACACCTATAGGAATATCCCCATATAGATTAATTTTTGGGAAGACTTGTCACTTACCAGTTGAATTGGAGCATAAAGCTTATTGGGCAATAAAAGAATTCAATTTCAATTGAAAGATGCTAGTGAGAAAAGATTATTGCAATTGAATTAGCTTGAGGAAATTAGGAAAGAATCTTATGATAATGCTAGGATTTATAAGGAAAAGATGAAATAATGACATGATCAGAAGATAATAAAAAGATAATTTGAATTTTGATAGGAAGTTTTATTATATAATAGAAGATTCAATTTTTTTTCCTGGAAAATTGAAGTCTAGGTCAAAAGGGTCATTCAGAGTTGAGAAAGTCTATCCCTATGAAGCAGTTAATAATGAAGACCACAAGACTAAGAGAATATTTAAAGTGAATGGGCACAATTGAAATAATATTTTGATGGACAAAGACCATCTTTTAAAGAGACTATAATGCTGGGTCAACCAGAATAAGACTAGGAATGTCGGGCTGACGACATTAAACCAAGCGCTTTGTGAGAGGCAACCCATATTTATTGTTGTTTAGTTTTCTTTTGAGTTTATTTTGTTTGAAATGTTTCACTTATATTTATGCTTAGGTCTTTATGAAGTCTGTGTATTTGATAAAATAATTAGAAAATTTTTCTTTGCCTAATTTTATAAAAAATTGAGAATTTAATGGATCAAAATCGAAATGACAAAGTTTTTGGAACTGTTAATGACTAAAACATGTCAAATGGCGGTTTTTGGAGCTTCTTGGCTGTTTTTCTCCATATAACTCCTAAAAACTGAATCCTTAGTCTATTTTAAGGGGGAAAATGAGGGGAAAGTCACTAGATTTCAAATCCTATAGCTTCCCACTCTAAAAACTCTACTAGATTTGGAATTTTCAACCGGAAAAAGTTAGTCAATTTTAATGCATAGAAGTTACATGATTGAGTTCTAGTGAAGAAGAGGCTTATCAAAGAAAGGGGATTTGTGAATTGAGGATTTAACACGCTGAATAATCGAGTGGAAGTGACTATTGTGTAAAGGTATTGGGAAGTGCTTTGCTACACTATTATCGTTGTTGTTGTTCCTGTAGTAAAAGAATTTTATGCAAATCTTCATGGGATCAACCGAGGAATGATCTACGTGCGAGGAAAGTTTGTGCAGTTCACTCCTTCCAGAATAAACGAGATGTTTGTGATTAAGAATGTGTCAATATGTCATTATGCAAATTTTACCCATACGAGAGATAATATGAATGAACTCTACCGCTACCTTATGGATGAAGATGTGAATTGGGAGGCCAGATATGATGGATATCTAAGTTTTTCATCATCATTAATAAATTATACTTCTAAATCCTGAAACTTCTTCATTTCATCGAAATGATTTCCTATCATGAAAATTATTAAGGTAATTAAGGAGAGCGTCATTCTAAATTACAATATTTAAACTAGAAAACTTATTGATGTTGGAGCTCTTATTATGAAATTGATTTTGGGTTTGACTTTCAATGGATTTACAACTGGACTTGGACATCCATCCACTAATTTTCTACCATTCAATCAATCGCAAGTACCTTATAAAAGTTTGGAAAAAGTGTTTCTTCCTTAAAAGTTGATGGATCTAGAAGTCTATTGCAACTATATTAAAATGAGAGATGAAAATGATATGAATGTGTTAGTGGATCAAGCATCTTAGAATTCATCACCTGTTCATCCCTACTATAACTCGAGTGCACATTTGAAGAGGATCAAGAAGATGGAAAAAGAGGTGTAGAATATCATGCATGTGATTGGTAATATTACTGAAATGTTGGATCATCTGGATTAGAGATTAAAGGAACATTTTGAACATATTGGGCATATTGAATATGGTTTGGTATGTATGTTCAAGAAACATTCTTAGATTGAGGAGGAAAATTCAACTGATGAATTTCTATTTCGACCATTCTATAACTTGTATGTTCACTACCAATCTATGAGAGATATCCAGGAGGATGATAGTGGAGAAGATGTTTGAACATAATTTATGCACAAAACTTCTAATTAGTTTTTCATCCCAGAAAATATAGTTGTGTAAAATTTTTAAAGTTGACTCCGCTTTACAACGATGCCAAAAAATTGAAGTGGTATTTTATGAGTTATAATGTTAAACAATTAATGTTGGGATTCTACGCAAGTATGTGTATCGTTATCAAGTAATACAAGACTTTCTATTTAAGTTTGAAATATCGATCCCACGAGGAATGTTTAAATTTAAAATGATAAATTAACTAGGAAATTCACATAAATAAATCAAAATTACTACTAATTTTGAATGTTTGAGATACTATCAAAACTAAATTATTAACTACTAGAAAAATTTAAATACAAAGTTTAAAATAGTAACTACTAAACTATGTTTATGTGCTGAAGTTTTTTAATATGAAAAAATATCTTTCCCACTATAATGAATTTATGGTGAAATGACATGAGATAAATGGTTTAAATATGTATTGTGCCAAAGATGAGCAATTTTAATTCTCTAACCTGATTCAGTGTTATAGAAAATCATTGGCTAATCTTAAGTTTAGTCCTTAAATCCATGGCAAGGCTAGGAGGATACTGTCTCTCACTCCAGAGCTCCCACTTCCCTTCCCCTAAAGGCTAACTCTCGCTTTAGTTCTTAGACACTAAGAACAAATTTAGGATTTTAGCCTGTCACCCTAAAACCTTCAATTCTACACCCAACAATGTATATTTCCCTATTTATTTGCACTTAATTTCATGAATGAAATACTACTTGATGGAATTAAATTTGATTCTCACTCTGTTGTAGAACTCATACTCCATTCCCTAGATCATATGTTTCACAACATTTTTTAATAATTCAATTGGTCAGATCGAAAAGTAAATTAAGAACAAAGTTGAAAAACCATCACAATTTATTTTATATCTTAACATTGGCACATCCAAATTATCTCTTCATTTTACCATATCCCAGAGTAGGGAGAAAGATAAAGGAAACTACTCAGACTTCATGAGAAAGATACAAAAAACATAAATCTCATATATAAAAGAAATTTCATACAGTAATAATAAACAAACAACACTTATCTGAAACTCTTTCTCAAAGCAAATCCCTTGTAGCCTCTTCTAGGATTGTATTAAGAAGAAATCTCTCACTTCTCCCCCTCTCCAACACTCTTAGAGAAAAATTCACAATTAAACTCACCACAAAAAATAAAAAATATAAAGAAAATAAAATGACTAATGGACTCAAAGTGGTTATATGGAATGTGGATTAGTGTGGAAGAGAGTGGAAAGTGGTTGAAGGGTGCGAAGGGGTGTGAAGAGTGGTATTTTCTGATCAATTTTTGCTCTAAATAGAGCCTAAGGTTGATTTTCCGTTAGGTGCATCCAAAAACTTTACAAAAAGCATCCAAATTCAATGAATCTTCTAGAAATAGGGCCTGCATCGACACTGGCATTGTCGGTGCCCATTTTAGCACCATTGGCGCTGAATAATTCTTCAAAAACTCCATTCTAACTCCAAATTTCATCCTTTTTGCTTCCTTTTTGCTCCAAGTCCTAAAAATCAACAACCTATAATAAAACATGAAAAATACCTTCCTTTAAAGTGCAATATCACCAAAAATGAGTACAAAATATGGGTCTAAAAATGCATATATTTTTTGTGTATCAAAATCCCCGAAACTTAAGTGTTTCTTGTCCTCAAGTAACTTCTTTATTACATAAAAAAATGACTCATGGAAAAGATTTTAACTTCTAGATTTTCATATTTTAGTTTATTAAATACAATAGTATAACTTAAGAAAAATGTAAAAAAACTCCAGTTAATACTAAAGGTATAAGAATATCTAGCAATCAAGTCTAAGATTTTTTATTCTCTATTCTTTTCAAGGAAAATTGAAAATTATTAATATTAAAGCTACTTAGAATATCCATATGAAAAAGAACTTCATGAAACTTTACTAGTAAATATACTAATATTGAAATATAAGTTTAGAAAATGTAGCCAAGACTTCTTCTTTACATTGATTCATGTGAAGCCAATTTTTAATTAGGCATCTCCTCAAGCTTCTCGTCACATCTTTTTCTTTTCTTTTCTTTTCAGGATCATTTTCAATTGTTTGTCTTTTTTTTCTTTTTCTTATGTGAGGATTACTATATCTGAATAGCCTTTAGTGATTTTGAGCTTCACTGTCTTCTTCTTAAAGTTAAAAACATTTTACATTCCTTCACTTATAAATTTATGTTAGCTTTAAAGATTTTTCATAGAGTTTTATTCTTTTCTCCTTTTATGAATGTTTAAGATTTTTAATATTTCAAAAATACAAATTCCTTTACTTACAATAGAAAAGGATTGTCTTATGCTCTCATACCAAGTATCTTAATCTCTAAAATTAAACTTTGTTATTGAAAAATTTTCACTTAAGTTTACTATATATTTAGAAATATAAATATAGTTATCTAAAGATACCCTTTAATACCAAAGGTCATGTTAAATTTTAAAATATTTTGAAAATATAGCTAATTGAGGACAACTAAAACTAAGTTTAATTTCTTTAAAAAGGAATTTTTCTTTCCCCCAAAAATTACATTTTTAAAAGACTTAGCATGAAAAATTGAAAAAATAATAGGTGAAAAAAACATTTAATTCATAAAGGAAAGACTTACCTATTTAATGTTCTGATATTGAAACTTAACTCTGAAATTTTATAGGTGCTAATATGAAAAGCTACAAGAATTAAAACATTAAATAACACATAACACATTTAAAAATTTACTAAGAAAGAGTTAACTACAAATACATTCAACAAAGTACTAAAAACTAAGAATAGGACTAAAATGATTTCCAATGTAAAAATAGTTTCAGAAATCTACTGTTTACAATACAACATAATATTTAAAATAAAGCAAAGTGTCATTCTCTAAAAAAAATAGTCACAATAATAAAGTACAACCAAACATAAACTAAACAAAAATCAAACTAAAACATCACCAATCATCATCTTCTTCTTCTTGCACATCCGAATTTTGTTTATGATATGGGGTAAAAACAGGGTGAGTAGGAAACTGAATTGAGTGGTCACCCCTCAAGTATCTTATCATCACATCATCATAAGCAGCATCATATTCAAACTTCTATCTTGTTAAATCATTATTATGTGCATTTCTGGCCTACATATTTTCCATTCTACTTTCCATTCTTAAGATATCTCCCTGTTGGATCATCATCTGCTCCATAAGTTCTTGGAGAGTAGGGGTACTAGAAGTACTGTAACTTGAAGTAGAAGGAATGTCCCTACTCCTACTTCCAGATCTCCATCCAACATAAGATTCATAAGTCTTACTATTGGCAGGCCCAATAGGTTTTATAGGTTCAATCCTCTCCTCATCCATTCTAAAATCAACTTATACCTATCCACATAGTGTGAAAATCAAAGCAGGATGTGCTAAACCAACAGTAGTCTCTCTTAAAGCAATAGAACAAGTGTTTCTATGAAAAATAGAGGCTACATATATCCTTCTTATCTGGTAGATACGGAAGTTTAAGATGGCTCTATCCTTTGTAACCTCACTATGATGATTTATAAATGGTATAGCCTTATCTAGAATGAAGACGACTCCTTGGGAAATTTCATGTAAGTTAGCATAGAATTCCTTTACTACGGTACAACAACTGCAGCAGTAGAGTAGCATAAAACTTCCCAACATCTCTGTACAATGATTTTCTCAATCTGTGAACTTGGATTACTCAATCCATGCTTGACAAAGCCTCTCTCCTTGATAAGTCTCTTTTTCATAATGAATTTATCGTATAATCTTTGTGTGTCAAAACTGATAAACTTTCTTCTATTGAAAACTCCATGCCTGGAAGTATTTCTAGAATTGGAAGCCATGGAATTCAAAATTTAGAAGTTTATGGTCGTCCAAGGCAGTTTTTAAGCCTCTAAAAGCACTTCTAGGCAGTTATTTAGGAGTTCAATCCCGCCAAAGTCTGCAACATTCATCCTGAAAACATGAAACTGCTTGGGATGCCATCAACACTCTCGATGGCACTGTCAGCGCCATGGTCCATGTAGACGGGCGCCGTCAACACCCATTCTGGTGCTAGAGGCCAAAATTGCGTCTCCTTTTTTTTTGTTCAATTCGTTTCCAAATATTTCCTCCAAAACCAATATTTGTCTTAATTTTTGATAAATAAAATTTTGTAGGATTTAAGAATATAATTATTTCCTAAAAACGCTTATTAAAAAAATAGTAATATATATATATATATATATANGCCCGACACACCATTGTTTAATCAGGATGACTTAACATCAACATTTCTTTAAATTGTGGCATGTGTCCTTCATAATGATATTTCACACGATGCTCATTAACTTTAATTATCTTTCCAGTTTAAGGATCTTTAATAACAACAGTTGCATAATGTTAGAATTTAATTACTTTAACTAATCCTAACCATCTGGATTTCAGTTTTCCTGGAAATATTCTCAATCTTATATTATATAGTAAAACTTCTTATTGAGGTTCAAACTTCTTTTTAATAATTTTTCGATCATGCCATATTTTCATTTTCTCTTTATAGATTTTTGCATTATCATATGCTTCATTATAATCTCCTCAAGTTCATTGAGTTGCAATAATTTTTTCTCACCAGCATCTTTTATATTAAAATTAAATTACTCAAGTTCATTGAGTTGCAAAAACCTTTTCTCACCAGCATCCTTTAAATTAAAATTAAACTCTTTAATAGCCCAAAATGCTTTCTCTGTTCATTGAGTTGCAACAATCTTTGGTCACCAATATCTTTTAGATTAAAATTAAATTTCTTAATATCCCAAAATTCTTCATGCTCAAATTCTACTGGTAAGTGACATGTTTTTCAAAAAATAATTCTATATGGGGACATTCCAATATGAGTCTTATAAGCAGTTATGTATGCCCATAATGCAATGTGTAATCTAGTAGACCAATCCAATTTATAGGGATTTACAGCTTTCTCTAAAATTCATTTTAATTCATGATTTGATATCTCTGCTAGACCGCTAGTCTAAGGATGATAAACAGTAGAGAATATATGCATAATATCAGATTGTTTAATCAATTTCTCAATTATCTTATTCCTAAAATGGGATCCCCCATCTGTAATAGTTACTCTCGCCATTCCATCTCTTGTAAAAAAATTTTTATTAAAAAATTTAGAAACACTCCGAGCATCACATTTAGGTACAACAATAGCTTCAATCAATTTGGACATATAATCAATAACAAGTAATATATATAAGTTTCCAAATGAAGGCATAAATGGTGCAATAGCTTCAATCCATTTGGACATTTAATCAACAACAAGTAATATATATAAATTTTCAAATGAAGGCATAAATGGTCCCATAAAATCTAATCCCTAACATAAAAATTTTTTCAACTTCTAATGTGAAATTTAGAGGCATTTCATTTCTTCTAGAAATATTTCCTATTCATTGACATCAATCACATGTTTTAATACATTCTTTAACATCTCTAAAAAGAGCAGGCCAATAAAATCCAAATTGCAAAAAGTTTATATGCAGCTCTATTTGTTCCAAATCATCCTTCAAATTCAGAATCATGACATCTTTCAATTATTTGTTGAGTTTCTTCATAAGGCACATACCTCTTAATAATTAAATCTTTACATTATTTATATATATATGGGTCATCCCAAAAAAAGAATTTTGAATCATATATAAATTTCTTTAATTGTTGATTCTGAATATCAGGTGGTAATTTACTATATCGGCATGTCGCGGTATATTCATTTCATCAATATTATATAATTGTTCATCAGGGAAATTTTCTAAAATTTCATTTGCAAAATTAGTTAATATTTCTTTTTCTAGTCTAGACAAATGATCAGCTATTTAATTATCATTTTCCTTTCAATCAACTACAATAAAATCAAACTCTTGCAATAGAAGTATCCATCTAATTAATCTTGGTTTAGCATCCTTCCTTTACATTAGGTATTTGATAGCAGAATGATCTGTATGCACTACACATTTGGTTCCAATCTAATAAGGTCTAAATTTATCAAAGGCATAGATAATAGCTAATAACTCTCTTTCAGTAGTAGTGTAGTTAATATGAGCATTATTTAGAGTTTTGCTATTATAATATATTACTTTAAAAACTTTGTTGTGCCTTTCTCTTAACATAGCTCCAATAACATAATCACTAGCATCGCACATTATTTGAAATTGTTTCTCTCAATCAGGTGGAACTATTACAAGTGTAGTGATTAATTTTTCTTTCAATAATTCAAATGCTTTTATGCATTCCTCATTAAAGTCAAATTTTGTATCTTTTTATAGAAGTTGGCATAATGGTTTAGTTATTTTTTAAATAATTTTTATGTAATGCCTGTAGAAACCAGCATGTCCTAGAAAACTTCTTACCCCTCTAACCGCAATAGGAGGTGGTAACTTTTCAATAACTTGAATTTTTGCAAGATCTATTTCCATGTCACTTTCAGAAATTTTATGCCCAAGTACAATTCCTCTTGCAATCATAAATTGACATTTTTACCAATTTAGTACTAGGTTGATTTTTTTCACATAATTCGAGAACTTTTTCTAAATTATTTAAAAATAATTCAATTGCAGTCCCAAATATAGAGAAATCATTCATAAATACTTCCATTCCATGTTCAATCAAATTACTAAAAATTAACATCACACATCTTTGAAATATCGCAAGTGCATTGCAAAGTTCAAAAAGCATTCTACAAAAAGCAAATGTTTCATAAGGGATAAGGGCTTGTAAATGTTGTCTTCACTTGATCCTCGGGAGCAATTGGAATCTGATGATACCTAGTATATCCATCTAAAAAGTAGTAATATTTTTTTCCAGCCAATCTATATAATATTTAGTATAGAAAGGGTAAGGGAAAGTGATCTTTCCTGGTGGTCATATTTAATTTCCCAAAGTCTATACAAATTTGCCAACCAGTAACTTGTCTTATTGAAATTAATTAATTTTCTCATTTACTTCAACTATCACTCCTCCTTTCTTTGAAGCACAGTGAATTGCACTCACCCAAGTACTATCTAAAATAAGATATATAATTCCAGCATCTAACCATTTTAAGATTTCTTTTTTAACAACTTCTTTCATTAATGGGTTTAATCTCCTCCGAGGATCAGCTTTAGGTTCGTATTATTCATCTAATAAAATTCTGTGCATACAAATTAAAGGACTAATTCCTTTAATATCTGCTAAAGTCCTTTTTATATCTTTTCAACATTTATATTAATTTTTGTTCTTGAATTTCAGTTAATTCAAATAATACAATAATAGGCAATGTAGATGAATCTCCTAAAAATACATATTTTAATCAGGTAGGTAATACTTTCAATTTAAGTTCAGGTCATTTAATACTTGAAGGAATAAGGATTTTATTATCATTTTCCAAAAAAATTATAGTTTCAAATTTGTTCTGAATATGATCTAAATTCTCTTCTTTTATTTCATTCTCACAAAATTCTTCTTGCCTTAACTTTTATTCAAACACTTTCTTAAATTGCTCATTACTCAGTTAATCAGTAACTTTCATCCTAAAACATTCATTATCTTTTTATATTGAAGGATATTTCATAGCTTTTGCAATATTAATTGTTGCTTCTTGATCATTAACTCTCATAATTAATTCTCCTTTTTATACATCTATCATAGCTCTCCCTGTTGCAAGAAATGGTCTCCCCAAAATAATAAGAATTTGTTTATCTTCATCCACATCGAATACTATAAAGACTACATGAAAAATAAATTTATCCACTTTTACTAATACATCTTCTATAACTCCTTTTGTATAAGTTATTGATCGATCAACTAACTGAAGAGTTACAGTAGTAGGGAAATCACTCCCAAATCTAAACATTTAAAAATCAATAGAGGCATAAGATTAAAACTTGCTCTTAAATCACATAAGACTTTTCTACAAAACTTTTCACCAATTGCACAAGGTATAAAAAAACTAACAGGATCTCTCAACCTATTAGGAAGCTTTTTCTGAATAATAGTGCTACACTCTTCACTAAGTGCAACGGTCTCATGATCTATAAACTTCTTTTTCTTGTTTAGTATATCTTTCAGAAATTTCACATAACTTGGCATTTGTTTCAAATCCTCATTGAAAGGAATGTTTATCATTAACATTTTAAGGATTTCCAAAAATTTTGTAAATTGTTTGTATTTATTCTTTTGCTTCAATCGCTGAGGAAACAGAGGTAGTGGTTTCCTACATAAACTTGTATTTGTTCATTTTTATTATGGTCACTTTCAATCTCTTCCTTCTCCTCATCAACTTCAATTTCTCTTTAGATTCTTGTTTCAACTTCTTTTCCACTTCATAATTGAATAGCTTAAATTTGCTCCTTATTTTGATCTTTTGGATTAACTTCCACAGTATTTGGAAGATTTCCTAAATGTCTGTTACTAACTACAGTAGCAATATGTCTTAATTGATTTTCAATATTTCTAATAGCAGCCCCTGATTTTGTTTTTATTTTCTCATATTCAACATTACTTCTTTCATAGTTAACTTCTTTTCCTTGACTTATGGGTTGGGCTTAAATCTAGAAGAATAATAAGGTCGATAATTAGGATTACCTTTGTTGTTTAAATTTCCTTAGGGCTTCACCGAATTGTTATAATTATTCCAACTAAAATTAAGGTGATTTTTCCCTCCAGGATTGTAATAATTAGAATACAGATTGTTATTTCAATTATTTATAGCATTCAAAGTTTCATAAGATGATTGTTTATCAATTATCTACCCTAGTGAATTTTCCTCTAATACCGGTGGCATTTGAGAATACTTCACTCCAATTTGATCAATCTTTTTTGATATAGTAGCAATTTGAGATGCTAAAATAGACATTGCATCAGAGTCATGAATACTAGCTAATCTCTTAGGACATACCCGTTTAGAGGGCCATTAAAAATTGTTAGTAGCCATTTCTTCTATTAATGAGTATGCTTCATAAAAAAGTTTTAACATTAGTGATCCTCCTACACCAGCATCTATAATAGATCTAAGTGATCCTACTAATCCATTGTAAAAAGTTTGAATTATTAACCAATTTGGTAAAGCATGATGTGGAAATTTTCTAAAGACATCCTTAAATCTTTCTTAGACTTGATATATTGATTCCCCTTCAAACTGAAGAAAAAATGTAATATCGTTTCTAAGCTTAGCAGTTTTCGATGGTGGAAAATATTTAGTAAAAAAATTTTTTAATAGTTCTCCCTCAAGTTCTGATAGATCTAGGTGCTAATGAATTTAACCAAGCTTTAGCTTTATCCCTTGATGAAAAAGGAAAAATTCTAAGCCTAACAACATCAATAGACAGTCCATCATATTTAAAAGTAACACATATTTCAAGAAAACTAGCAAGATGTAAGTTAGAATCTTCAGTAGGTGTTCCTCCAAACTAATTATTTTATATCATTTGGATAATAGCAGTTTAAGTTCAAATGAATTAGCAGCAACATCAGGATTTTGAATAGTTAAGTGAAGTTCACCAGCTATAGCATTAGCATAATCCATTAAAGGTCTTTGCCGATTTTCATTTATTTGATTATCTAATTATTTGCCATTTTGTTCAAATTTTTAATTTCTTCATGTTGTTTTCAAATTTTTCAAGTTGTACGTTCTAATTCCGAATCATATGGTACTAAACCTTCAAATCCAATATTTTTCACAAATAAATATAATAAGCAAAAAAAAATTTTCTTAAAAATACTCTTAAATATACATAATTANCAACACTCTTAGAGAAGAATTCACAATTAAGCTCACCACAAAAAATCAAAAATATAAAGAAAATAAAATGATAATGAACTCAAAGTGGTTATATGGAATGTGGAATAGTGTGGAAGAGAGTGGAAAGTGGTTGAAGGGTGTGAAGGGGCGCGTAGAGGGGTATTTTCGGATCAATTTTTGCTCTAAATAGAGCCTAAGGTTGATTTTCCAATAGGTGCATCAAAAAACTCTACAAAAAGCATCCAAATTCAATGAATCTTCTAGAAATAGGGCCTGCATCGACACTGGCACTGTCGGTGCCCATTCTAGCACCGTTGGCGCTGAACAATTCTTCAAAAACTCCATTTTGACTCCAAATTCCATCATTTTTGCTTCCTTTTTGCTCCAAGTCCTAAAAATAAACAACCTGTAATCAAATATGAAAAATACCTTCCTTTAAAGTGCAATATCACCAAAAATGAGTATAAAATATGGGTATAAAAATGCATATATTTTTTGTGTATCAAAATCCCCCAAACTTAAATGTTACTTGTCCTCAAGTAACTTTTTTATTACATAAAAATATGACTCATGGCAAAGATTTTAGCTTTTAGATTTTCATATTTTAGTTTATTAAATACAATAATATAACTTAAGAAAAATGTAAAATAACTCCAATTAATACTAAAGGTATAAGAATATCTAGCAATCAGTCTCTTCCTTCTCCTCATCAACTTCAGTTTCTCTTTAGATTCTTGTTTCAACTTCTTTTCCACTTCATAATTGAATAGCTTAAATTTTCTCCTTATTTTGATCTTTTGGATTAACTTCCACAGTATTTGGAAGATTTTTTGAATGTCTGTTACTAAGTACAGTAGCAATATGTCTTAATTGATTTTCAATATTTCTAATAGCAGCCCCCTGATTTTGTATTTGTTTTCCCATATTCAATATTACTTCTTCCATAGTTAACTTCTTTTCCTTGACTTATGGGTTAGGGTTAAATCTAGAAGGATAATAAGGTCGATAATTAGGATTACCTTTGTTGTTTAAATTTCTTGAGGGGTTCACCAAATTGTTATAATTATTCCAACTAAAATTAGGGTGATTTTTCCCTCCAGGATTGTAATAATTAGAATATGGATTATTATTTCAATTATTTATAGCATTCAAAGTTTCATAAGATGATTGAGTATCAATTATCTGCCCTAGTGAATTTTCCTCTAATACTGGTGGTATTTGAGAATAGTTCACTCCTATTTGATCAATATTTTTGATATAGCAGCAATTTGAGATGCTAAATAAGACATTACATCAAAGTCATGAATACTAGCTAATCTCTTAGGATTTACCGGTTTAGAGGGCCATTGAAAATTGTTAGTAGCCATTTCTTCTATTAATGAGTATGCTTCATCAAAAGGTTTTAACATTAGTGATCCTTCTACACCAGCATCTATAATAGATCTAAGTGATCCTACTAATCCATTGTAAAAAGTTTGAATTATTAACCAATTTGGTAAAGCATGATGTGGAAATTTTTTAAAGAGATCCTTAAATCTTTCCTAGACTTCATATATTGATTCCCCTTCAAACTGATGAAAAGATGTAATATCGTTTCTAAGCTTAGTAGTTTTCAATGGTAGAAAATATTTAGTAAAAAAAAGTTTTGATAGTTCTCCCCAATTTCTGATAGATCCAGGTGCTAATGAATTTAACCAAGCTTTAGTTTTATCCCTTAATGAAAAAGGAAAAATTCTAAGCCTAACAGCATCAATAGACAGTCCATCATATTTAAAAGTAACACATATTTCAAGAAAACTAGCAAGTTGTAAGTTAGGATCTTCAGTAGGTGTTCCTCCAAACTGATTATTTTGCACCATTTGGATAATAACAGTTTAAGTTCAAATGAATTAGCAGCAACATCAGGATTTTGAATAGTTAAGTGAAGTTCACCAGCTGTAGGATTAACATAATCCTTTAAAGGTCTTTGTCGATTTTCATTTATTTGATTATCAAAGTTATTTGCCATTTCGTTCAAATTTTTAATTTCTTTATGTTGTTTTAAAATTTTTCTAGTTGTACGTTCTAATTCCGAATCATCTGGTACAAAACCTTCAAATCCAGAATTTTTCATAAATAAATATAATAAGCAAAAAAATTTCTTAAAAATACTCTTAAATATACATAATTATATATATATATATATATATATATATATATATATATATATATATTTTGGATTTTATATATACATGTTTTTTATATATATTTTTTAAAATATTTTATCTCTAATCTTCTTAATTTACCAAATCTATTTAATTTATCGTTACCTTGCACGACAACTGCGCTAAAAAATTGATCCCAGAAAATATAGTTGTAAAAAATTTATAAAGTTGACTCCACTTTACAATGCTGCCAAAAACTTGATGTGGTATTTTATAAATAATAACATTAAGCACTTAATATTGGGATTCTACGCAAGTATATGTAGCGTTATTAAGTAATAAAAGACTTTTTATTTAAGTCCCAAATATCGATCCCACGAGGAAGGTTTAAATTTGAAATGATAAATTACCTAGAAAATTCAAAGAAATAAAATGAAATTACTGTCAGTATTATTAGAACTAAATTATTAACTACTACTAAAATTTATATGCAAAGTTTAAAGCAGTAACTGCTAAACTATGTTTATGTGATGAAATTTTCTAATATGAAAAACCATCTTTCCCACTACAATGAGTTTTTGATGAAATGAGATGAGATAAATGGTTTAAATATGTATTGAGTCAAATATGAGCAATTTTAATTCACTACCCTGATTTAGTGTTATAGAAAATCATTGGCTAATCTCAGGTTTAGTCCCTAAATCTGTTGCTAGGCTAGGAGGATAATAACTTTCACTCCAGAGCTCCCACTTCCCTTCCTCTGAAGACTAACTCTCACTTTAGTTCTTAAACACTAAGACTGAATTGCGGATTTTAGTTTGACACCCTAAAATCTCCAATTTTACCCCTAACAATGTATATTTCCCTATTTATTTACACTTAATTCCATGAACGAAATACTCCTTGATGGAGCTAAATGTGATTCTCACTCTATTGTGTAACTCATACTCCATTCCACGGATCATATATTTCACAATATAGTTTAACAATTCAATTGGCCAAATCGAAAAGTGAATTAAGAACGGAGTTGAAAAACCATCACAATTTATTTTATATTTTAACATTGACACATCAAAATTATCTCTTCATTTCACCATATCTCAGAGAAGGGAGAAAGATAAATGAAACTACTCAAACTTCATGAGAAAGATACAACAAAAAACAAATCTCATATATAAAAGAAAGTTCATACAATAATAATAAACAAACAACACTTAATCTGAAACTCTTTCTCAAAGCAAATCCCTTGTAGCCTTCTTAGGAAATGTAGAAAGAAGAAATCTCTCACTGCTCTCCCTCTCAAACACTCTTAGAGAAGAATTTACACTTAAACTCACCACAAAAACTAAAACTACAAAGAAAATAAAATGACTAATGGACTCTAAGTGGCAATATGGAATGTGGAATAGCGTGGAAGAGAGTGGAAAGTGGTTGAAGGGTGCAAATGGGTGAGATGAGGGGTCTTTTCTGATCAATTTTAGCTCTAAAATGAGCCTAAGGTTGTTTTTCCAATAGGTACATCAAAAACCTCTTCAAAAAGCATCCAGATTCGTCAAATCTTTTAGAAATAAGGCTTGCACAGACACTGGCGCAGTCAGTGCCCATTTTGGCGCCGTCAGCTCCCGTGGTCATTTAATTTAGATAGTACTCAATGTAAAATGGTGTCGTCGACGCTTAGACTGGTGTCATCGGTGCTGAACAATTTTTCAAAAACTCCATTTTGACTCCAAATTTCATTATTTTTGCTTCTTTTTTTCTCCAAGTCCTAAAAATCAACAACCTGCAATAAAACATGAAAAATAACTTCCTTCAAAGTGCAATATCACCAAAAAAGAGTATAAAATATGGGTTTAAAAACGCATATAATTTTGGTGTATCAGTATTATTTGTTTTAGTTATTTTGTTGTGTTAGATTGCATTTCCTTTCTATTATTGAACACAATCTATGTTTATGTTTTGAATTTTTATGTTTAGTTTCAATGTTAGGATGTTGGTTTGCTTTAGAATACTGAATTTGATGTTTGTTGGCTTGAAAAATGTTAGTTTATATTAGCGTGGATTTTATATATAAATGTGAGTTCTGTGTTCTTTGTGAAATTTTGGTGTTAGTATGATGTTTAATTATGCTTAGAAATGTTTATTTGAGTTAAATAGAGATTTACTTAAAGCAGTACGGAGCAGATTTCCACAAAAAAGAGAAATCTGGTGGATTTAAACTCTGGCGCAAGATGCGCCAATTTACAGAGCCTTGGAGCAAGATGCGTTAGATTGGCGCATGATGCGCCAATGGTCTGAACATGCCAGATATCCTAGAAAACCCCAAAATCACACGAACAAAATCCATTTTCACTGCTTAAGTCATCTTCTACCTCAAGACCTTGGTCTAGGGCATCACATTGTGAGCAAAAAAGAAGGATTCAGAGGCTAAAAACCATAGATTTTATCTTTGCTTGTTAAGAGCTTCACTTTACCTTAGAAATTTTTAATTTTCACCATGGATTTGGGAGATCCAAATTTTGGGATTTTTGATGAAAAGGTTTGAATAAAAATTGTGGTGAAAAGTTTCTTTAGAGTTAGATTTTTTATTTAGCAAATTATTTGGAATTATTTGGATTTTTGTAGAATTTTCAAATGGCTCCCCTAGTTAAGAAATGAAGGCTGTCTGAGGATTTTGATGCATGAAGATTTTTCAGTTTCAAAGCACAACACAGTTATAATACTCAAATGGAGACAAGAAGAATGATCCAAGAATGATTGTTTGCAAACACGGGTCGCAAGATCAAGAGATTGATTATCGCCAGAAACTGGGAAATATTCTGCTACTTCACTGTTGTAGTAATTGTCCCAATGGTTTGGGAGTTTTATGCAACCAAAGGTTTACTAATGAAGATTGCATCCTAGTTAGAGGTAAAAAAGTTGAATTTATTGCTGATCTGAATAATACTTTTTATGGGTTGAGGGGAGTATTTTTCAATGAATACACTACATTCATGATGACTGATTCATCACTAGATGAAGTGATTGCATATTTTACCGATGGAAGAAGGGAGTGGAAGATTAATAATAATAAGATAGTTAACTTCTCTGCTTCCATGTTGACTATTCAGCCAAAAGTGTGGTACCACTTCATTTCTGTCAGACCATTGCCAACAAATCATTTGGCTAATCTTACAAAAGTTAGAGTTGTACTAAATTATTGCATTCAGAACATGAAAGCAACAGATGTTGGTGTACTTACAGTTCAGCATGCTCGAAGTATAGTGGGTAGTTCTCTTGCTGGTGGTTTGGGATACCCTGCCCTAATTTTCAATCTATGGGTACAATCAGAAGTAGAATCCCATAGAAATGAAGAAATATTACAGCCACATAATCCGATTGGGGGGCATATGATTCAGAGAGTGGAATCATTTGTTGAATCTAAAGGTGGAAGAAGAGATAGGCCCCAGTTTCACTTCTTGCCCCAGTTTCACTTCTTATGCTCTTGTTCATGAAGAAGAAGAAGAAGAAGAAAAAAAGAAGAAGAAGAAGAAGAAGAAGAAGAAGAAGAAGAAGAAGAAGAAGATGATGATAATGACGAAGGAGATGAGGATTTTTATGAGTTTAGCTTAGTGTGTTTTGATGTTTGTTTGTTATTTGTGAGTGTATTGTGGTGAAATTTTAATTAAAACTTGTTGTAGTAAAAACTTTTATGTTGTGTTGTGAACTGAATCTGTAATAGTAATTGTAGACTTTCACTTTTTCTGTATTTTTAGTATTTTTGTTTCTAATTCTTAACAAGTTCTTAAGGATATATTTTGCTTTATTTAATGCTTTAAAGCCTGTATGCAGTTTTACAGTTAGTACCTACAGTACACCAGAGCTCAGTTTCATAGTGAGAAATCCTTTACAGGTTAGTTTTTATTTTCATGCATTTACTATTTTCTTTCACCTACTAAATTTTATACTAAAAATATTTTTAAAATCACTTAAACACTTAAGTTTGGGGAAAAGAAAATTTTATTTTGAAAAGAAGTAAACTAAATTTTATTTGTCTTCAATTAACTATTTTTAAAAAAAAAATTAATTTAACATGGCCTAGGATATTAAGATTTAACTTTAAATGACTATACTTCTATTTATAAATGTTGTGGTAAATTGAAGTAAAATTTTTTTAATAATGAATGATAATTCTAAAGTTAAAGATATTTGGTGTGATAGGATAAGATTATGTTTTTTTATTTAAAGTAAAGAAAATTGAATTTTTGAAGTGTTAAGAATTTTAGAGTTCCGCATAAGAAAAAAAAATGAGACTTTATGAAAAATCATAAACTAATATAAAGTTATAAAGTCAAGAAAGGTATAAAGTTTAAACTTTAAGAAGAGGATATTGAAGTTCAAAATTTTTAAAGGCTATCCAGATATAGTAATCCTCACTTGAAAAAGAAATGAAAATGAGAAGAAAGGATTGAAAAGATCCTAAAAGAAAAGGAAAAAAAAGAAAAGAGAAAAGAAACAGTAAAAGAAAAAGAAAAGAAACATAAGTGAGGAGAAGCTTGAGGAGATGCCTAATCAGAAATTGGCTTCACTTGAATCAACATAAGGAAAAAAGCTTAATTACATTTTCTAAACTTATATCGAAGTATTAGTAGCATTCTTAGTAAAGTTTTTATGAAATTCTTTTTCATATGAATGTTCTAAATGTTATTAATATGACAAATTGCAATTCTTCTTGAAATAAATAGAGATTCAGAAATCTTAAATTTGATTACTTAGTATNATTTTATCTCTAATCTTCCTAATTTACCAAATCTATTTAATTTATCGTTACCTTGCACGACAATTGCGCTAAAAACTTGATCCCGGAAAATATAGTTGTAAAAAATTTATAAAGTTGACTCCACTTTACAATGCTGCCAAAAACTTGATGTGGTATTTTATAAATAATAACGTTACTTAATATTGGGATTCTATGCATGTATATGTATCGTTATCAAGTAATAAAAAACTTTTTATTTAAGTCCCAAATATCGATCCCACGAGGAAGGTTTAAATTTGAAATGATAAATTACCTAGAAAATTCATATAAGTAAAATGAAATTACTGTCAGTATTATCAGAATTAAATTATTAACTACTACTAAAATTTATATGCAAAGTTTAAAGCAGTAACTACTAAACTATGTTTATGTGATGAAATTTTCTAATATGAAAAACCATCTTTCCCACTACAACGAGTTTTTGATGAAATGAGATGAGATAAATGGTTTAAATATGTATTATGTCAAATATGAGCAATTTTAATTCTCTACCCTGATTTAGTGTTATAGAAAATCATTGGTCAATCTTAGGTTTAGTCCCTAAATCTGTTGCTAGTCTAGGAGGATAATAACTTTCACTCCAGAGCTCCCACTTCCCTTCCTCTGAAGGCTAAATCTCACTTTAGTTCTTAAACACTAAGACCGAATTGCTGATTTTAGTTTGACACCCTAAAATCTCCAATTTTACCCCCAATAATGTATATTTCCCTATTTATTTACACTTAATTCCATGAACAAAATACTCCTTGATGGAGCTAAATGTGATCCTCACTCTATTGTATAACTCATACTCCATTCCCCAGATCATATATTCCACAATATATTTTAACAATTCAATTGGCCAAATCGAAAAGTGAATTAAGAACGGAGTTGAAAAGCCATCACAATTTATTTTATATTTTAACATTGGCACATCAAAATTATCTCTTCATTTCACCATATCTCAGAGAAGGGAGAAAGATAAATGAAACTACTCAGACATAATGAGAAAGATACAATAAAACACAAATCTCATATATAAAAGAAAGTTCATACAACAATAATAAACAAACAACACTTATCTGAAACTCTTTCTCAAAGCAAATCCCTTATAGTCTTTCCTTAGAAATGCAGGAAGAAGATATCTCTCACTTTTCTCCTTCTCCAACACCTCTTGTAGCCTCTTCTAGGAAATGTAGGAAGAAGAAATCTCTCACTTTTCTCATTCTCTAACACTCTTAGAAAAGCCTCTTCTAGGATATGTAGAAAGAAGAAATCTCTCACTGCTCTCCCTCTCAAACACTCTTAGAGAAGAATTTACACTTAAACTCACCACAAAAACTCAAACTACAAAGAAAATAAAATGACTAATGGACTCTAAGTGGCTATATGGATTGTGGAATAGCGTGGAAGAGAGTGGAAAGTGGTTGAAGGGTGCAAAAGGGTGCGAAGAGGGGTCTTTTCTGATCAATTTCAGCTCTAAAAAGAGCCTAAGGTTGTTTTTTTAATAGGTACATCAAAAACCTCTTCAAAAAGCATCCAAATTCGTCGAATCTTCTAGAAATAAGACTTGCACAGACACTAGCGCAGTCAGCGCCCATTCTAACGTCGTCAGCACCAATGGTCATTTAATTTAGATAGTGCTCAATGTCAAATGGTGTCGTCGGTGCTGAACAATTTTTCAAAAACTCCATTTTGACTCCAAATTTCATCATTTTTGCTTACTTTTTTCTCCAAGTCCTAAAAATCAACAAGTTGCAATAAAACATGAAAAATAACTTCCTCAAAGTGCAATATCACCAAAAGTGAGTATAAAATATGGGTCTAAAAATGCATATATTTTTGGTGTATCAGTTTTACTTGTTTTAGTTATTTTGTTGTGTTGGATTGCATTTCCTTTCTATTATTGAACACAATCTATGTTTATGTTTTGAATTTTGATGTTTGGATTTTAGTGTTAGGATGTTGGTTTCCTTTAGAATACTAAATTTGATGTTTGTTGGCTTGAAAAATGTTAGTTTATATTAGCGTCGATTTTATATATAAATGTGAGTTCTGTGTTGTTTGTGAAATTTTGGTGTTAGTATGATGTTTAATTATGCTTAGAAAGGTTTACTTGAATTAAATATAGATTTACTTAAAGCGGTACGGAGCAGATTTCCACAAAAAAAATGAAATCTGGTGTATTTAAACTCTGGCGCAAGATGCGCCAATTTACAGAGCCTTGGAGCAAGATGCGTTATATTGGCGCATTATGCGTCATTGGTCCGAACACGCCAGATAGCCTAGAAAACCCCAAAATCACACAGACAAAATCCATTTTCACTGCTTAAGTCATCTTCTACCTCAACACCTTGGTCTAGGGCATCACATTGTGAGTGAAAAAAGAAGGATTTAGAGGCTAAAAACCATAGATTTTATCTTCAATTGTTAAGAGCTTCACTTTAACTTAGAAATTTTTTATTTTCACCATGGATTTGGGAGATCCAAAATTTGGGATTTTTGATGAAAAAGTTTGAATAAAAATTGTGGTGAAAAGTTTCTTTAGAGTTAGATTTTTGATTTAGCAAATTATTTGGAATTATTTGGATTTTTTTAGAATTTTCAAATGGCTCCCCCAGTTAAGAAAGGAAAGTTGTCCGAGGATTTTGATGCCCGAAGATTTTTTAGTTTCAAAGCGCAACACAGTTACAATACTCAAATGGAGACAAGAAGAATGATCCATGAATGGGTGTTTGCAAACCCGGGTCGCAAGATCGAGAGATTGATTATCGCCAGAAACTGGGAAATATTCTGCTACTTCACTGTTGTAGCAATTGTCCCAATGGTTTGGGAGTGTTATGCAAACCTGAGGTTTACTAATGAATATCTCATCCTAGTTAGAGGTAAAAAAATTTAATTTATTGCTGATCTGATCAATACTTTTTATGGGTTGAGGGGTGTATTTTTCAATGAATACACTACATTCATGATGAATGATTCATCACTGGATGAAGTGATTGCATATTTTATCGATGGAAGAAGGGAGTGGAAGATTAATAATAACAAGATAGTTAACTTCTCTGCTTCCATGTTGACTATTCAGCCAAAAGTGTGGCACCACTTCATTTCTGCCAGACTATTGCCAACAAATCATTTGGCTAACGTTACAAAAGATAGGGTTGTACTAAATTATTGCATTCAGAACATGAAAGCAATAGATGTTGGTGCACTTACAGTTCAACATGCTCGAAGTATAGAGGGTAGTTCTCTTGCTAGTGGTTTGGGATACCCTGCCCTAATTTTCAATCTATGGGTACAATCAGAAGTAGAATCCCATAGAAATGAAGAAATATTACAACCACAGAATTTGATTGGGGGGGCATATGATTCAGAGAGTGGAATCATTTGTTGAATCTAAAGGTGGAAGAAGAGATAGGCCCTCTACATCTGTTGCAGGGGCATTTACTTCTTGATCTGCATCACTTGAAAGTATTATGGACCAACTGATGATTGAACAAATAGACATAATTAATAATCAAACTCAGTTGGGAGAGATCGGAGCAAGAAAATCTTATTATGATGAATATCAATAAAGGAGAGTTCAACATGATATTGATTTTTAAAAAGCTATGGTAAGACATCTTAGGAGTGAACATAATGTGGACTTTCCTTCTTGCCCTAGTTTCACTTCTTATGCTCCTGTTCATGAAGAAGAAGAAGAAGAAGAAGAAGAAGAAGAAGAAGAAGAAGAAGAAGATGATGATGATGAAGATGACGAAGGAGATGAGGATTGATTTTTATGAGTTTAGCTTAGTGTGTTTTGATGTTTGTTTGTTATTTGTGAGTGTATTGTGATGAACTTTTAATTGAAACTTGTTGTAGTAAAAACTTATATGTTGTGTTGTGAACTAAATCTGTAATAGTAATTGTAGACTTTCACTTTTTCTGTATTTTTAGTATTTTCAGTTTAGTTTTTCAGTTTTTGTATTTCTGTTTTTAATTCTTAACAAGTTCTTAAGGATATATTTTGTTTTGTTTAATACTTTAAAGCTTGTATGTAGTTTTACAGTTAATACCTGCACTACACCAGAGCTCAAATTCATAGTGAGAAATCCTTTACAGGTTAGTTTTTATTTTCATGCATTTACTATTTTCTTTTTCCTACTAAATTTTATACTAAAAATATTTTTAAAATCACTTAAACACTTAAGTTTGGGGAAAAGAAAATTTTATTTTGAAAAGAAGTAAACTATATTTTATTTGTCTTCAATTAACTATTTTTTTTAAAAAAATTAATTTAACATGGCCTAGGATATTAAGATTTAACTTTAAATGACTATACTTCTATTTATAAATGTTGTGGTAAATTGAAGTAAAAAGTTTTTAATAATGAATGATAATTCTAAAGTTAAAGATATTTGGTGTGATAGGATAAGACTATGTTTTTCTATTTAAAGTAAAGAAAATTGAATTTTTTAAGTGTTAAGAATTTTAGAGTTCCGTATAAGAAAAAAAGAATGAGACTTTATGAAAAATCATAAACTAATATAAAGTTATAAAGTCAAGAAAGGTATAAAGTTTAAACTTTAAGAAGAGGATATTGAAGTTCAAAATTTTTAAAGGCTATCCAGATATAGTAATCCTCACTTGAAAAAGAAATGAAAATGAGAAGAAAGGATTGAAAAGATCCTAAAAGAAAAGAAAAAACATAAAAGAGAAAAGAAAAAGTAAAAGAAAAAGAAAAGAAAAATAAGTGAGGAGAAGCTTGAGGAGATGCCTAATAAAAAATTGGCTTCACTTGAATCAACTTAAGAAAAAAGCTTGATTACATTTTGTAAACTTATATCGGAGTATTAGTAGCATTCTTAGTAAAGTTTTTATGAAATTCATTTTTAGATGAATGTTCTAAATATTCTTAATATGACAAATTATAATTCTTCTTGAAATAAATAGAGATTCAGAAATCTTAAATTTGATTACTTAGTATTCCTAAACATAGAGTTTGAATATAAGTTATTAAAGATTTTTCTTAAATTTTTCTATTCTATTTATTAAACTAAAGTATAGAGGTTATAAGTTAATCTCTATCCAACATCATATGCTTTTATATAATAAAAATCTCACTTAAGGACAAGTAACATTTAAGTTTGGGGGATTTTAATACACCAAAATAATATATTGTTTTAATTACATATTATAAGCTTATTTTTTGTGATATTACACTTTAAAGAAGGGTATTTTCATGTTTTTGTTGCAAGTATATATTTTTTAGGCATTTGGAGCAAAATGACAAAAAAGGACAAAATTTGGAGCTAAAATAGTAAATTTTGAGATTCTGGCGCTGATCTGCGCATGATGCACCGTTTGATAGAGAACTGGCATATGATGTAGTAAAGATGACTTTTTGCAAATTAAGGCTATTCGAGACGAATTTTCTGTGAATTTTCAAAGGGACACTTGTTCTACACACCTATTGGAGTAATTTAATGCATCTAGACACTTTGGAAGGTTCTTTTATGAAGGGATGTCTCTTGGATCAAATGACATAACTTTTGCAATCAAAAGAGTTGACTTTTGGAGGGAATTTGGAATTCTTTTTAAAGGAGGCAGCAAAAAAGTAAAAGAGAAGACTTTAAAGGGGGCTATGGAGGGACGAGAAAGGGAGAGAGAGAAAGTTGGCGTGAGAGGCAAGAGGAGAGAAGAGGAGATTTTATTTTAGGGTTGTAAGAGTAGAAGGAAGGTGAGAGATTTCTTCTTCATCACACTTATAAGAGAGAATTGAGTGGGATTGTAAAGAGAGAAAGGCTTGGAGAGAACTTCTAAAGATTTGCTTGGGAAGGATTGTGAGATAAGTTGCTTCTTTTACTTTTTTTTGTTTTGTAAACCTATTTTTATATAAGAAATTTGTGTTTTTCGTATCCTCCTCATGAATTCTGAGTAGTCTTATTTCTCCTTCTCCCTACTTTGATATATGATTTTGTGAAGAATTGATTTTTTTTATGGTTTTAAATGTTAAGAATTTGTGATGATTTAAACTCCAATCTTCATTTACTTTTTGATCTGGCCAATTGAAATGTTAAAACTCGTTGAGGAACATATGTTCTGAAAAGGGATATGATTTCTACAGCATAAGTAGAGTAAAATTTAATTTCATGATAGAGTATGTCATCCATGGGATTGGGTGAAAGTAAATAGAGAAATATACTTTTTTTTATATAAAATTAGAGATTTTAAGGTGACAGATTGAAATCCCCAATTTTGTCCAATTGATTGGAAACTGATGCGAGATTATTAGCCCTTAAGTGAGGGAGTAGTGGGAGCTCTAGAGTGGCAGTCAGTATTCTCCCAGCCTAACCGTAAAATTAGGGACCAAACTATGGATTAATCAATGTTCGTTATAACACTCGGAAGAGGCTATAGAATACGATTGCTCCTATTTGGCACAAAATAATTTTTATTTATATTTTCAAATGATTTCAATTTCTTTACAATCCATATACTCATTGTAAAGGGGAATGATGCTTTCTTAGTTTGAATTTTTTATCAAAATAAGAATTTTGTATAGTTTTCATAATTTTACTTTTGAAATTTAGTTCTTAGTTAGTTAACTTAGCTTTTCAACTAAATTTTATATAGTGTTTACCTTATTAGTTAGTTGAAGCTTCACACTTTCCTTTAGTTTTTGTATTTTTAATTTTAAAATAATTTCAAAAGCTTATTTAAAAGATTTTCCAACTTCCCTATGGGATTGATATTTAGGACTCCATTAGAGCCCTTTATTACTTGAGTAATACATATACTTGCGTTGATTTTAACAGGGATTTGCCAGTTTAAAAAGAGTTTGGGTGGGTTTAGATGGCTGGTTTGGGCATGGGAAAAAGGATTTAGATGTATCATGGGGAGGGGATGAATTATGTGAGAATGAAAAGGGAAGCATCCTCCTCTTCCATTTTTGGAAAAGTTGACTCATATGGAGCCTATGGATGGCTTCATGGTTCATGCCATGCTATGCATGATGCCATGAATGAATTTCTTGAAAAGGGAAATTTTTATTTTTATGAATTTTAGGGGAAAATGCCATGATACCAAGTTTGGGCAAAAATTCAAATGCATGCATGATATGATGCCATGATGCATGGTTTCATTGAAATTATGATTGTTGACCTCATTTTTTGTTGTGGTCAAGTTTCATCCTTAGAAGCCTAGGATCCAGCCATAGAACTCCCTTGTTGACTATTCCTAGAGGACTAATGACGGTACCCTTACCATTAGAAATTATAAACTTTTCTTTGTTCATCTTGAAGTTCCACATGTTGAGTCTAACAGCACTTAGTAGGTGGAGCCAACATGAAGGAGCTCAAGAGGAATCCCCATAGAACGGTTTAGCCTTAGGGTTGACCCATGGTGATGTGGTCTTAGTCAGTCTCAAATGCACATACACTTGATACCCCTCACACTCACAACCTTAACCTTTAACCAAATATGCTTAATTGATCGCTTACTTTTTTCGGAAACTCATGTGGATGGTCCCCTAAACATGACTTCGGCTTGGGATTGGCTAAGACCAACACTTGGATGATCCAAGGTGGGGTCTCCCTCAGTCTCATGGCTCATGAAGGGTAATTTCATGATTGGCATCCTATTGAACCCCAATTTTACCTAAGTACCCAATTTCAGCCTTTTGCCCCTAAACTTTTCCATAAAAACCAAATTACACTTGAAACCCTAAGATCCTCCAAATTGCACAAACTACCCAACTTTGTCCAAAAATTACTCTAAACTCTTTTAAACCATACAAACTACCCAAAACACCCTAAAAATTTCAAAATTACTAAAATCGCCAAAATTACCAAAATGACCTCCATACCCCCAAAAAAAATTCCAAAAATCTCTGAAATTACTACATATGTCCCCAAAATCAATTTAAACCACGCCATTGAGTTAAATTTAACCAATCTGACTCCTTTTGACCAAAATCCTCGAATTGCCCTCTAAGGCCCAAATTCCCCAAATGACCCTCAATCTCCACCAAATTGATCCGAAATTTCCCCCATCTCAATTCTTAACTCAAATTAATCTTGTCTAAGCTTGAATGAAACCAAAATGAAGCTCAATTGAACCTAAATTAAAACTAAAATACCCAATTTGACCATATACCCTATTTCCCTAAATTGAACACCCTAACCTATCCAATTTCCATAATATTGAATTCCAAATTCCTTATAACATCCTTTTAGACTATTGGCCCTAGCCTAGCCTTAAATCTCACCCAACTCCTACCTTGGCCAAAATCTCCAAATTTGCACCTAAGTTTAAATTCCATCAAATTGAACCTCATAACTCCAAACATTCTACCTAATTGATATCCAAAACTCTTCATAACAAAACCTTGGACCAATTTGAACCATCATTTGAACCTAGCCCAATCCAAACACAAGTTTAAGCCAAATGCCTTGAAATTGATCATGGGACAAATCCCACTAAATTAAACTTTCAAATCAATTCAAAACAACCCAATTCCTTTTCCAAACTTCTCATGACAATTATCCAAGCCAATTTGACCAATCAATCAAGCCAAACTTAAAGTCTACCAAATCCAAACTCAATTTCATGCTCCCTTGCCTTAAGTTGAAGCAAACCCATTCAAATTGACCAAGCCATTGTCACCACAGTCAGCCTTTGGACCCTAGTGACTATGCTAGACCAACCCAACCCACCCTACACGAGCCATGGACCAAATGTCATATTTTTTAGGGGAAATATTCATATTTGGCTAAACCCAAATTTATCTTCCATCAACCATCAAACCTTCAGGGATAATCATCTTTAAGCTCACCTTGGCTCCCCTGACCAGTCTAGCCACCAGCCCTAGCCTAGCCGGCTGACCTAGTGGCCAAAAAAACTCAAAATTTGAACTCTCTATGTTGTCTCATCCCAATTGGTTGTTTGCACTTCTCTTAAATTTGAATGTCGGGCCAGATGTTGATCTTTGCAATCAAAGATGGCTAAAATCTCACACTTGACATGGAGAAGGCAGTGCAGGGCGGTGTTGTAAATTTTGACTTGGATTATGGTCAATTCAATGTTGACCACAAAGGCCTTCCTGATGAGTATAGCTAGCCACCTAGAAGCAGAAGAGCTACGGACACTATTGAGAATCAGTGTTAGGGAAGACTCCTTACTAAAGAGGAAGAAAGCTGAGGGAATGTCATGCTTAATGGAGGGACTTGGCCAATTGTAGTCAATGATCACTAAACCAATGAGAGACTTTATCGGTACCAATGAAGAAAGGATTTTGGATGCACCTTTAAGAAGAACCTAGCGTAAAAATGATAGCCGACGTAAACACAGAGCTTTGGTTTTCTTGGAGAAGCAATGTGCTAAGGAAAGCACTACTGGATTAAATTCAATTCCTAAAGAGGAGGTTTATGATTCAAACTTAAAAGAAACTTCCACTAGTCCACCGATTATAGAAGATGATCCAGAGACATCTACAAAGCCTAGATCTTCAAAGATCCCTGAAGAGCTTTGTGTGGGATGCCCAATGTGTAATACATAAATCTGAGGAGAACAACATCAATGGGATCCTTCATAGAATGCTTGGAGTGTAACATCCTCCACCTAGAGAGGTACGGGGTGCTTGAAGAATATACAGCCGCTAACATGAAGTTTAGAAGTGCATACTGATACACCAAAATAATATGTTGCTTTAAGTTTACATTTTATGCTTATTTTTGGTGATATTACATTTTAAAAAAGGGTGTTCTCATGTTTCAATTTTAGGTTTATCAATTTTAGGCATTTAGAGAAAATAGCAAAAAGGACAAAATTTATAGCCAAAATAACAAATTTTGGGATGCTCACGCCTGAAGAGCCAAAACTGTTGCCTGAAGTGCCACTATATAGAGAGCTGGCTCCTGAAGCACCAGAACTGGCGCCTAAAGTATCATTTGATAGAGAACTAGCACCTGAAAGGCTAGATTTGGTGCCAGAAGCACCAAAACCCAGAACAGTACATTTTTAAGCAAGTAGGCGCCGAAAGCGCCAGAGATGACTTTTTGCTGATTAAGGCGGTTCGAGTTGAATTTTGCATGAATTTTAAAAGGGATAGTTGTTCTAAACACCCCATGAAGTGATACAATGCATCTATACACTTTTGAAGGTTCTTTTATGAAGGGATATGTCTCTTGGTTCAATAGACATGTCTTTTGAAATCAAAAGGGTTGACTTTTGGACCAAATTTTGGAGGGAATTTTGAATTCTTTTTGGAAGGAGGCAGCCTCTAATAAAAGAGAGGAAACTTTAGGGCTTGAAGAAGAGTTTTGGAGGAGGCGTGTGAGGGATTTTAGAAGAAGTAGAGAGAAAGAGAGAGAGAATGTTAAGGGCTTGGAGATTTTCTTCAATGATTGTAAGAGGAGAGGGAAGGTGAGGGATTTCTTCTTCATTACACTTCTAAGAGAGAAGTGAGAGTGTTTGTAAAGAGGGAAAGTGCTTGATAATAACTTTTAGGGATTTGCTTGGGAAAGATTGTGAGATAAGTTGTGTTCTTTTATTTCTTTGTTTTGTAAACTTATTTTTATATATGAAATCCCGTGTTTTATTGTATCCTTCTCATGAATTCTGAGTAGTCTTCTTTATCCTTCTCCCTACTTTATTCGTATCCTTCTCATGAATTATGAGCAGTTTTCTTTATCCTTCTCCCTACTTTAGGACATGGTTTTGTATTGAATTGATTTTGTATTATATAGTTTTAAATGTCAATAATTTGTGATGATTTGAATTTCGATCTTCATTTACTTTACAAACTGGCCAATTGAAATGTTAAAATATGTTGAGAAACATATGTTCCGAAAGGACAATAATTTCTACAACTTAGGGAGAATCACATTTGATTCCATTTGAGAGAATGTCATCTATGGGTTTAAGTGAAAATAAATGAGGAAATATACTTTGTTGGATGCGGAAATGGAGATTTTAAGGTGACAGATTAAAATCCCAATTATGGTCCAGTTGATTGAAAACTAATGCGAGATTGTTAGCCCTTAGGTGAGGTAGTAGTGGGAGCTCTGAAGTGGCAGCCGGTATCCTCCCAGCTTAACCACAAAATTTGAGACCAAACTCTTGATTAGACAATGTTACTTATGCAATTGGAAGAGAGTAAAGATAAGGATTGCTTCTATTTGACACAATACAATTTATATATAGATTTTAAAATGATTTTAATTTCTTCACAATCCATATACTCATTTTAAAGGGGAAGGATGCTTTCTTAAATTTGAACTCTTCAACACAAAAAACTTGTTTAGTTTTTGTAAGTTTACTTTTAAAAGTTTAGCTATTCAGTTTAATTAACTTAGTCTTTTAACTGCATTTTATTTAACATTCACTCATTTAATCTAGATTCAAATTTTGGACTTCACTTTTGTAATTTAGATTGTAGTTTATATTATAATCTTAACAGTTTACTTATAAGCATTTTTAATTTCTCTATGGAATCGTTATCTAGGACTCCATTAAAGCCCTTTATTACTTGAGCGATATGTATACTTGCTTTATTTTTAGGGATTTGACAGTTTAAATTTTTTTTTAAAAAAATATAAATCTATTTTCACTAAAGTTATTTTTGCTGGGAATAAATTGCATATTTATTGTTGTTCTGTCATGTATGTTTTGTAATTTTGAAAAAAATTTGCAAAATTAACACACTAAATCCACCTGCATCACATACCACCCAAAGGTCAAACCGTACATACCATAGTTTGTAGAGCCTCCGCCGTCATGGATTCCTATAGGGGATAAGATAGAGGAGAAACTCCAACGTTCACAAAGGATTACAACATAGTTAGAAAGAATGAGTAGGGTCCAGATGCAAAAGTTTGAATATTATGAAGAAATCTATAGGAATTTCGTTAATATCTTGGAAGGACTGGAGTTGCACATAGGTGTATTCTCAGAAAGTGATGAAAGAAAAATTTTTTATTGTGTTATTGATCTCAGAGATAGAAGCTGAGCCAGATTACTGAAATAGAAGACATATGTTGAACAACAGAAATGGATGTGTGGAAAAGGCAAGATCCCTTCGCCAGACTTCTTAAGATATGACTAGGTGGATCCCCTCTTGTCCGTAATAAGGCATATGATCAAGAAAAGGGTTAGATGAAGTGTACAATCAGTGGATTGCATTCTAAACAACTGCATCAGCAACATTTACAAGGAAGGGGATTGCATACGTCCCCATATCAATCACCACAATTTTGTTAGACCCTTTTATACAGTATCTTTCATGAGCAAGAGCAACATCCTATTTGGAAAGGAGATATATATTGTTGGACCTGACAAGTTCAGAGGTTCAATTACAATTACACTACTGATTGGTTCGGTGTTGATTCTAAAAGGAAATGGAGCAGACCTAGCAAAACTGCATTCCTAGAGTACTGCACCTCAGGGTCTCAGTTACATTGTGAAGAATAATGATAGTAAGATACCATACAGATTTTATCCAGTTCCAAAGTTAGAAGAATTGTGCCCGTATGAGCTGTGAAATACTTGTACATTCAAGTACGCGTGAAAGGAACTCTTGTCCCGAAGCGTGGCTTAGAAGGTTAGCTTGACCACGAGCTTGCCTCAGAGGACAGATATTTGTTACTTTTAGTATTGCATCATAGCATAGCATATATGACATATGATGTTTCAGATTGTAAACTACAATTTGGTTTTTGATAGTTCCAACATGATCAGTTGTACCACATATTTCAAGCATAATTGATGAAGTTTCTTTCAAGATTTTAGCATGTTTGTTGAATTGCCTTTTTGTGTGATTGACTAAATTATAATGAAAAAAAATGATACAAAAAGAATATTAATAATAAATGAAAATTAAGATTCAAAATCAAAGGAAAATAAAAGGAAATCAAATATAATAATCTTAATAATAACCAGAAAAAATGATAAGCGAATTCTCCACTTCTCTCTCACATCTCGCGTTCTCCGCGTGAATTTCTGCAACTCACACTCTACACAAGGTCCCATAGATCTTTTTGTGTTCTCTACACTTAACAAAATCCTCCATAATATCTACAATTGCCATAACATTCTTAGCACTTGGGGACCGTAGACCTCCATCCCTCAAGATCATAGTCCTCCATCCTACTCCCACCTCAACACTTGAGACCGTAGATCTCCTTTCTACTTCCCATAGGCCTCTGTCTTATTCCCACCTTAACACTTGGGACCATAGACTTCTATTATACTCCCTCAATATTGTAGGCCTCTGATCTACACCTATCTCACCACTTGGGATTGTTGACCTTCGTTCTACTCCCTTGGGAAAGTAGACCTCCGTACTACTCCCACTTCAACACTTAGGACTGCAGACCTTCGTTCTACTCCCTTAGGACTATAGGCCTCCATCCTACCCTCATCTCAACACTTGGGACCGTCGACCTCCATTCTACACCCATGAGACCGTATGCCTCCATCCTACTCCCACCTCAGCACTCAGGACACTTCATCTATATGGGAGTATAACACCTCTGTTCTACTCTCTCAGAATTATAGGCCTTTGTGCTACTCCCATATCAGCTCTTGGCACCGTACACCTTCGTTTTACTCCCTCGGGACTATAGGCCTCCGTCTTACTCCCACCTCAGCACTTGGGACCGTAGACCTCCCTTCTACTCCCTTGGACCACAAGCCTCCGTCCAACTTCCACCATAGCACTTGGGACCGTAGACCTTTGTTTTAGTCCCTCGATACCATAGGCCTCCATCATACTCCCACCTCAGCACTTGGGACCGTAAAACTCTGTTCTACTCCCTCAGGATTGTAGGCTTCCATCCTACTCCCACCTCAGCATGTGATCGAAGACCTCCATTCTAGTTCCTTGAGACCATAGGCCTCTGTCCTACTCTCACCTCAGCACTTACAGTAGACCATTGTTCTAGTCCCTCAGGACCATAGGCTTTCATCCTACTCCAACCTCAACACTTGGTACTAAAGATGTCAATTCTACTCCCTCAAAATCGTAGGACTCTGTCCAAATCCCACATCAACACTTGGGACCATAGACCTCTCTTCTACTTCCTTGGGATAGGCCTCAGTCTTACGCTCATCTTAGCACTTAAAACCAAACACCTCTGTTCTACTCCCTCAAGACCGTAGACCTTTGTTCTACTCCCTCAGAATTTTAGGCCTTCCTCATACTCCCATCTCAGCACTCGGGATTTTAGACCTCCGTTCTACTCCCTCTGGATTGTAATCTTCTATCCTACTCCCACCTCAGTACTTGGGACAATTGTAGGTCTCTGTCCTACTCCCACCTCAGCACTTGGGACATAGACCTCCATTCTACTCCCTCGGGACTATAGGCCTCCGTCCTACTCCCATCTCAACACTTGGGATCATAGACCTTTATTCCACTCTCTTGGGACCATAAACTTCCATCATACTTCCAACTAAGCACTTGGGATTGTAGACCTCCGTTCTACTTCCTTGGGACAATAAGACCCCATCCTACTCGTACCTCAGCACTTGGGACCGAAGACCTCTGTTCTACTCCCTCTGGACCGTAGGCCTCCATCATGCTCCCACCTCAGCACTTGGGACCATAGACCTTTGTTCTACTCTCTCGGGACAGTAGGCCTCCGTCTTACTCCCACCTCAGCACTTGGGAATGTAAACCTCCATTCTACTCCCTCGAGAACATAGGCCTCCATCCTACTCCCATCTCAGTAGTTGGGGTAGACCTCTGTTCTACTCTCTTAGGATTGTAGGCATCCATCCTACTCTCATCTTAGCACTTGGGACTGTAGACCTCTTCCCTACTTCCTCAGGACCATAGGCCTCTGTCCTATTCCTACCTTAGCACTTGAAACCGTAGACCTCCATTCTACTCTTTTAGGACCGTAGGCCTCTTTTCTACTCCCACCTCAGCACTTGGAAACTTAAACCTCCATTCAACTCCCTCGGAATTGTAGGCCTCCATCCTACTCCCATCTCAGCACTTGAGACCATATACCTCCATTCTACTCCCTCAGGACCATAAGCCTCCGTCCTACTCCCACCTCAGTTCTTGAGATCGTAGACTTCGTTCTACTCCCTTGGGACTGTAGGCCTCCATCCTACTCCCACCTCAGTGCTTGGGACCATAGACCTCTGTTCTACTCTCTCATAATCATAGGCCTCTGTCCTACTTCTACCTCAGCACTCGGGACTGTAGACCTTTGTTCTACTTTCTAGGGACCATAGGCCTCTGTCCTTCTCTCTTCTCATCTCCTCTAAGGATGGAAGTGAGTCCCTGAGCTTTCTTTACTAATGTGACACTTTTTTGCCTTCTCTCTTCTCGTCTCCTCTAAGGATGGAAGTGATTCCCTGAGCTTTCTTTGTTAATGTGACACTTTTTGTTACATCTTGAGTTTCATGTGACTCCCACAGCTCGTTTTCAACCCAAGAGAGATTTCAATTTTGCTACATTAGAAATTCCCTTCCCAACGAAGCACCCTTTCTCCTCGATCTGATCTCTTCAGACTCCCTTAATTTTTGAAGTTTATAATAATTGAGATCTAATTAATTTCACTAAAATTAAAATATTTTTTTTAAATCACATTGAATCTTCATCTCGACCATCGGTATCTTGGATGGTTATCTCCGGAAACCTACCTTCCGAGCCCCAGTGGGAGTCTCTATCTACTCCCCGGTGAAAATCTATTTTATTTTTTCTATTTTTTTCTCTGAGCATGTTGGCTTAGGTTGTTGTGTTAGTTTGTTGATCTCTACGGTCAACGCCAATATGTACGGTGTGTCTGTGCAGTACACCCCACCTATTGAGGGTCCATTTGTTGACCTCACTTTTGGTTGAGTCTAGTTTATTCCTAAGAAGCCTAGGATTTAGCCCTAAAATTCAGTTGCTGACTATTCCTGAGGAATAGTGATGGTACCCTCACCGTTAGAAATTTGAAACTCTTATTTGCTCATCTTGAAGTTCCACATGTTGGTTTTAACCTCTAGCACTTAGTCAGTGGAGTCAATATGGGGGAGCTCAAGAGGAGTCCCCATAGAAATTTTTGGCCTTAGGATTGACCCTGAGTGATGTGGTCTTGGTCAGCCTCACACACACATACACTTGATACCCCTCACTTACACTCACAACCTTAGCCTTTAATAAAATCTACTTAGTTGATCCCTTACTCTTTTTGGAAACTCATGTGGATGGTACCCTAAACCATTAGCCCTTGGCTAGGGTTTGGCTTTAACCAGCACATGGAGGATCCAAAGTGGGATCTCCCTTAGTCTCAAGGCTCATGAAGGGTAGTTTCATGATTGGCAACCTATTGATCCCAAATTTCACTTAAATACCTAATTTTAGCCTTTTGCCCTTAAGCTTTCCCATACTTACCAAATTACCCTTAAAACCCTAAAATACTCCAAATTGCCCAAACTACCCAAATTGATCCAAAAATTACCTCAAACTCTTTTAAACCATCCAAANATTGGATGTGAGTCCTAGAACTTTCCTTCCCAATTTAGCACCCTTTCTCCCCGATCTGATCTCTTCAGACACCATTAATTTTTAAAGTTTATAATAATTGAGATTGAATTAATTTCACTAAAATGAAAATATTTTGTTTTAATTCACATTGAATCTTCATCTCGACCGTCGGTATCTTGGATGGTTATCTCCGGAAACCTACCTTCTGAGCCCTAGTGGGAGTCCCTATCTACTCTCCAGCGAAAGCTTATTTCATTTTCTCTCTTTTTTTCTCTGAGCATGTTAGCTTAGGTTGTTGTGTTAGTTTTTTGATCTCTACGGTCAACGCCAATATGTACGGTGTGTTTGCCCAGAACACCCCACCTATTGAGGGTCCATTTGTTGACCTCACTTTTGGTTGAGTCTAGTTTCTTCCTAAGAAGCCTAGGATTTAGCCCTAGAATTCACTTGTTGACTATTCCTAGAGGAATAATGGTACCCTCACCGTTAGAAATTCGAAACTCCTCTTTGCTCATCTTGAAATTCCACATGTTGGTTCTAACCTCTAGCACTTAGTTAGTGGAGTCAATATGGGGGACCTCAAGAGGAGTCCCCATAGAACTTTTTGGCCTTAGGATTGACTCTGAGTGATGTGGTCTTGGTCAGCCTCACACACCCATACACTTGATACCCCTCACTTACACTCACAACCTTAGGCCTTAGCCAAATCTGCTTAGTTGATCCCTTACTCTTTTTGGAAACTCATGTGGATGGTCCCTTAAACCATTAGCCCTAGGCTAGGGTTTGGCTTAGACCAGCACATGGAGGATCCAAAGTGGGGTCTCCCTTGGTCTCAAGGCTCATGAAGAGTAGTTTCATGATTGGCAACCTATTGAACCCAAATTTCACTTAAATACCCACTTTTAGCCTTTTGCCCTTAAGCTTTCCCATAATTACCAAATTACCCTTAAAACTAAAAAATACTCCAAATTGCCCAAACTACCCAAATTGATCCAAAAATTACCTCAAACTCTTTTAAACCATCCAAACTACCCGAAACACCCTAAAGTTTTCAAAATTACCAAAATACCCCCCAAAAATCCCTAACATTGCTAAACTGCCCTCCATACCCCAGAAATTTCAAAAATTTCCAAAATCTTTGAAATCACACCAAATGTCCCCAAAATCAATTTGACCCATTCCATTGCGTCTAATTTAACCAAATTGACTCCTTTTGCCTGAAATCCGCAAAATGCACTTTAAAGCCCAAATTCCCTAATTCACCCATAATTTCCTCCAAATTGATCCCAAATTTCTCAAATTTCAATTATAAACACCAATTCATCATGTCTAAGCTTTATTTAAACCAAATTGAAGCTCAACTGAACCCAATTTCAAACCTAAATTCTAAGCCCAACCAAAATATGCAATTTGACCATATACCCAATTTCCCCAGATTGAACCCCCTAACCTATCTAACTTCCCCAATTTTGAAATCCAAATTCTTTATAACATTCCTGTAGACTAGATTGAACTTTCAATTGGCCCTAGCCTAGCTTTAAATCTCTCTCAAATCCAACCTAGGCCAAAATCCCCAAATTTGCACCTAAGTCTAAATTTCATCAAATTGAACCTCATAACTCCAAAATTTTGACCCATTTTAAATCCAAAACTATTCATTAAAAACCCTTAGACTAATTTGAACCATCAATTGAGCCTAACCTAAACACTAGCCCAATCCAAACTGAAGTCTAACCCAAATGCCCCAAATTTGATCATGGGTTAAATTCTACAAAATTGAAATTCCAAATCAATTCAAAACTACCCAATTCCTTTTCCAAACTTCTCATGACAATCATCCAAGCTAATTTAACCAATAAATTTAGGCAAAATTAAAGTCTAGACAAACCTAAACTCAAATTCAAGCTCATGAATTGATTTTGAACCCAAGCCTTGAGTTGAACCAAACCCATTCAATTTGATCAAGCCATGGTCACCACAACCAACCTTTGGACCTTAGGGATCAGGCTAGACCCACCTAGCTCACCCTACATGAGCCATTGACCAAAAGTCCCTTTTTTTAGGGGATCTCATACCATATTTGGCTAAATCCAAATATATTCTTCATTAACCATCAAACCTTCGGATATAATCATCATGAAGCTCCCCCTGGCTCCGCTTACCACTCTAGCCACCAACCCTGGCCTGGTTGACCGACCTAGTGGCTAGAAAACACCAAAATTGAGAGCCCTGCATGAACAAACTACAAAATTTGAACTCCTTAAGTTGGCTCATCCAAATTGGTTGCTTTTACTTCTCTTCCCTGCACCTAAGCTGCCCTTTGAACACAGTAGCTAGCCTTAGTGGCCACTCCTCCCACCTTCTATTTAAATTCCACCTCCCACTGACAAGAGGAGAGACTATCAATTTCCTTGGGGAAACTCTGTCAAAATGCTTCCAGAGCTCCTCCAAGACCTCTTAAGCCCATTTTAACCATCTTCTAGCCATCTTCCCCACTATTTTAGATCAATTTCAGAGCTCAAAACTAGGGTAACTTCTGGCTATTTCTCAAAGCTCAACCAAACTTCCAATTGATTGCTCCAAAAGCTTCCCCAAACCAAACTAAAAAGATTCCCACTGAAACCCCCTTTGTTGAGCACCCTAACCTAGCTTTTGAGCAATGCCGCACCACCCTCCGATTGAGTTCATACTTGGAGCTTATACTAGACTAAACTAACACTTCGAGGAGATTCGTTGGACTCCACTGAAGCTTCCACAAGAACCCAATTGATGCTTAACCTCTTAAGCAAATGCATATTTCAAAAACCCTAATTTTTGGCTTGACTTCACCAATTGTAACGATCAATTTAATTTCATGAGCATGTAACCATATACATGTGTTCATCTTGAGTACATGAAGGTGTTAGAACTAACCCCATGTGATTTGATTGAGTATCGATAGAGATCGTTAGGTTTTTGTGCGGACAGTTCTTAGATTAGGACGATCAGAGATGATGAACGGATGTCATTTGTTCCTATGTATAACGTTTGGATGGTCCATATTGCTTCGGATGAGCACTCAGTTCATAAAGCATAATTGAGTCAGCTGTTACGTGGATGGTGGCGTCGAACAAGAAAGCGACAAATGGAGCTCCGACTAGTATGAGGACACAGTCAGTGCCACACGTTTAAGTAAGAAAATAGGATATTTAGTATTTTTTTAAATTCAAAAACTTAGAATTTGCATATCTTTGTGTAGAAAATAACATGAAAATGAAATAAAAATACCCTCTTGCTCAGTAAACAAAGGAGAACAATGTGGAATAAAAATTGAAATTCTTGGACTTGTGTTTTATTTTTAATTGATTCAATACACTCTGTAATGTTTTAATTTTAATTGGATAAATTATAATCACCATGATCTGAAATTTTAGACTTTAATTCCTCATGTTAATAAGAATGTTGTCTGAATTTTCCAAGGTCAGAGAGCATTTCTATCTTTCAAACCCTAATTTTCAAACCTAATTGCCTATTTTGGCTTAAAATAATTTTATAAACTAAAATACAACTTAGAAAATTATGGAATTAATTTTGGTAGGTTTTCTCTGGTCAGAGGATCGTAGGAAAAATATAAAATAGATTTAAACAATTTTGTATATTTTTATAGTTAATTAAATGTTTAAAACTTATAATAAATTAATTAAATAAAACATTACTCAAAATTTAACAAAATTAATTCAACATTTTAGAGAATAATCACATTAACTCACTGTAAAAATTTGGAATCAATTTGGAGTATATTTATCACTAAAGTTGATTTTCTAAGTAAAATGGCATTTTTAAAAAATATATATATATTAAATTAAATATAATTAGAAAAATTATGAAAATTTATTTTATGAGTTCCTTGTATTCAAGACCATTAAGGAAACATAAATATTAAATTAAAGTAAATACTTTATTTTTGAGCTTATTTTTTGAGTAAAAATAATTAAAAAAAGGTAAAAATTTTTAAAATACAAAAAATGGTAAAAAAATGTTCCTAATTGCTTCTTGATCACTTGGGACTCATTAGAATATTTTTCTTAATTTTTCTAAGTTAATTATAATTTTATAATGACTAAAAATGTATTTTATCTAATTTTCCATTAAAATAATTATAACAAACAAATTAAAAATTACAAAAAATAAAATGTTTGTTTCTTTAAGGTTTTTGGACTTAGAGAGAATTGATAAAAACATAAAAAAAGTAATTTTTGAAATTAAAACATATTTTCTATTTAATTAAATCACTAAAAATCAATAAATAATTATAATAATTAAAATATAATTTGAAAAATCATGAAATTTTGTCCAAGTGGTCATCTAACCTAGTTGAACCTCCAATAATTTTCTCATGATAAAAAACTTTACCTAGGGTAGTTAAACAAATTAATATTAAAATTATATTGTTGAGTTAAAAATAATTATTTAAATTAGATAAAATTTTGAAAAATCACTTTTTCTCCTCTAATATCTTAATTGACCTATTATTGAGGTACCATAAAAATTTTAAAGTCATTTGAGTTATATTTGAAAAGTTATGGAGTGAGGAGCCCTAGTGCAAAATGGTAATTTTAGATTCTTAATGCCTTAATTAATTTTTAGGATCAATTAAAAATGGTAATATTGATTATGTAAAGTTCTTTTGGATAATTGAAATATATGGGACTAAAAATGGTAGAAAAAAATTTCCACTCTTTTTCAATAAAGTTATAATTATAATTTTCCTTAATTATTAGAATTTGGAGGTCTGTTAAATTAAATGATTCTAAGGTGGTGGGCTCATGTTTGGAAGATGATAATTCACTAATCTAAAGCCCACTTATTGTTGATCTGATGATATTGATAAAGAATTGAACTTCACCTAATTTAATATTTAATCATGATAGGTTCACTTTAAATGTTGGACCCCAAGGGCTTAGTAGTGCACTAGGCTTAACTTGAATTTTCTTAATGAGGTTTAGGAAAGAAAACATAATTAACATTTCGAAAAAACTATGGGGCTAGCTTTATGTGTGGGTAAAATATTCTTAGTAGCTTAAGCTTTTTTTAAGGGAACTCATTCACATAACTCTTAAATGAAACATCAACTGATTAACTGAATACTCTTATCATGAGATAAATAACATGTCAGGTTCATTGAGCATAGGGTTTTTTAATTCATTTGAACTAAATCTAAATTTAGGATGATCAATTGAGGAACATAATAGGTTCAAATGAGCTTGACAGATTTTAAAAGGATTTAAATGTTATTAGGGATCTCTCCTCAAACACTTCTATGACCTTTTAGATATTTTAAAAGAAAATTGGACTTATTAGTTTTTACTGAAGAAAATCATTTACTAAGAGCTTCAGGTACTCATCAAGTTATGACTTCAGGGTTTGGTAACTACACCTTCAACTGTTCTCCTCATTTTTTGTTCCTGCAAAACCATATGTACATTGCAAAAGCAAATCTTTCAGTGGGAGTAACGGAAAGATGACAAATATGTCTTTACAATTTTATTTACTTTATGTCATTTTATTTACTGTAATTTACTACTACTTCTATATACCATGCATTCTTGGTTGATAAAATGAAAACTTTTTAAATTTAAATTTTTTTAAAAAAATTAAACTAAATACTTTCAAAGATAATCATAAATCCTTATATATATAACTTCATAATATGTCTTTTTGAATTTATGAGAGTCTCTTAGATAATGAGTTCTCCCCAGTTTAAATGGGTTTAACAACTCATTTAAGCTCAGTAAATTTAAAAAACATAGTGGTGTCGGAACAAAGGAATTGTGGGATCCTAACCGCTTTTTCTCTAATCACTTTACCCCCCTCCCCCCCCC
>JXCR01041530.1:151376-166544 GCA_002079205.1 Phalaenopsis hybrid cultivar
TATATATATATATATATATATATAACAAGCCATAGGACTTCGAGGGTGGTTGCCTAGTGCAACATAAATACTCTCTCTATCTTTAGGCATTTGCACAATCATGTTGTACAATTTAAGCCCTAATTCATTTTAGATATATTACTTATGGTGGTGTGCTCGATCATTTAAACTATTACAGATATGAGTTCAGCTCGGTTTTGTATTTTCAAAAATTAATATATTACTCTTTCTAAAATATATATAAATTAAATTAAACATCTTTTAAAATCAAGCGTCGAGATATCCATTTTGGCGATTGATAATTTCTAATTTGGTGACCAACAATGATGATGGAAGAAAATTTTATCATGTGGGCTTTTCAAATTAATGTAATGGGCTATTAAAATGCATGAAGATTGATTTTTTTTGTTTCTTGAAATTAATCATAGGCTAAATCAAAGGGTTTTGAATTTTGAAATTGAGTAAGTTGGAAGTGAATTGAGAGAAAATTGGTAAACTGAGTGAAAATTTAGGTCTTTGGTTTTTAGGGGCAATTTTTTGTAACTTTGATGGATTTAGGTAAATTGTGTCAATTCAAGAAATTTTGGGAAGTTTAGGATCAATTTGGAACTATTTTGGTATGCATATGAAATTTTGGTGGAATTTGGCAATTTTGGGTAAATCGGGATATTTTGGTAATTTTGGGTAAAGTAAGGGTATTTTGGGACTTTGAATGGTTTGAAGCGGTTGACATGATTTTTTGTGAGAACTTGATAAGTTGGGCAATTTTGAGAATTTTAGGGGTTACTATGGTAATTTTGTAGAACATTAGGGTTGGAGGCCAAGGTTGGATATTTAGGTGGAATTGGAGGTCATTGGGCATGTTAATCATGATGTTACCGTTCTGATGCCATGAGAACAATGGGAGAGCCCATTTTAAATCCTCCATGTGTTGGTCCTAATAACCCTGGCTAAATGCTCTTGGACTAGAGACTACCCACATGACTTCCTAAAAGAGTGGGGTAAAAGGTAAAATAAGAATGATTTTAGGGTTTGTGATGTGTGGTTTGTAATAGGGTTAGGTGTTTTTGTTAGCATAAACTGAACCAAGCCACCCAGGGATAAACCTAAGGTCTGACAATCTATGGGGTTCTCTCTAAGCTTGCCCATGTTGGTTCCAACCTTCTAAGTGCTATAGGTTAGAACTATTCATGTGAAACTCCAGAAAGAATAAGGAAGCAATTAGAATTTCTAAAGGAGGGATTCACAACCAGTCTTCTAAGATAGTCAAAATGAAAGTTCTATGGCTAGACCATAGGCTTCTAAAGAAGAGAAATTAGGCCTCACCAAAAATGTGGTCAGCAAATGGACCCCCAAGATATGTGGTGTGTCGAACGAGTGCACCGCGCGCATTAGTTTTAACTGAAATGATGAACTAAACCAACACAGATGTCTAAGTAAAAATGTAGAACAAAATGTAGAATTGAGTGAAGAATGTTTATGTTGGGGAGTTAGCAACTATACTTTAAATTGGAGTTCTAAATTTTTCATGGTGATCTTTGTTTTTTTACTTTTATAAAGGGGTGTTTTATGAATTTAGATGGGCAACCATCATGGTTCTTTGTAGGGAACTCAAAATTCATGACAAGCTTGATTTTTTTTATTTCAATTTAGGTTTTAGATTTTGATTTATGTTTTACAAAAATTTTGTATTTAGTATTGAGGAGATCATGTTGAAATAGAAATTACAAAGACTCACATCCAACTCAAAGACTGAACCAGGAAATTTTACTACCTTGGGAAGGAAAGCTCAAGGGCTCACATCCAACCCAAGAGGTAGCAGGAGGGAATCAAAATTTAGGTACGGATCCTAAGATTTGATTATTAATATATTTTGAAGGAAAGCTCAAGGACTCACATCCAACCTAAGAGGTAGGAAGATGGAATCAGTATTTAGGTATTGATTTTGAGATTTAACTTTTACTACATTAGGAAGGAAAGCTCAAGAACTCACATACAACCAAAGAGATTGAGAGAGGGAATCAAAATTTAGGTATTGATCCCAAGTTTTAATTTTTTCCACATTGGGAATGAAAGCTCAAGGACTCACATCCAACCCATAAGGTAGCAAGAGGGAATCAGAATTAAGGTACTAATCCCGAGATTTGATTTTTACTACATTGGGAAGGAAAGTTCAAGGACTAACATCCAAACTAAGAGGTAGCGAGAGGGAATCAGAATTTAGGTACTTATCCCGAGATTTAATTTTTGAAGGTATAAGAATTTTAACATCCATCCCAGAATATTGTGAATGTGGAAAACTTATGTAAAGGCTTTAGAAAAGTAGGAAATTTTTAAGGAATCGGNAGCTTAGAGATAACTCTGTGGGCAACAATTTACAACAATAAAAAAATCCACAATGGCACATCCTTTCCCTATATAAAAATAACAAGCCATAGGACTTCGAGGGTGTTTTCCTAGTGCAACATAAATACTCTCTCTATCTTTAGGCCTTTGCACAATCATGTTGTACAATTTAAGCCCTAATTCATTTTACATATATTACTTGTGGTGGTGTGCTCGATCATTTAAACTATAGCAGATATGAGATCAGTTCGGTCTTGTATTTTCAAAAATTAAAATATTACTCTTTCTAAACTATATATATAAATTAAATTAAACATATTTTAAAATCAAGTGTCGAGATATCCATTCTGGCAATTGATAATTTCTAATTTGGTGACCAACAATGATGAGGAAAGAAAGTTTTTTCATGTGGGCTTTTCAAATTAATGTGATGGGTTATTAAAATGCATGAAGATTGATTTTTTTTTGTTTCTTGAAACTAATCATAGGCTAAATCAAAGGGTTTTGAATTTTGAAATTGAGTAAGTTGGAAGTGAATTGGGAGAAAATTGGACAATTGAGTGAAAATTTGGGTCTTTGGTTTTTAGGGGCAATTTTTTGTAATTTTGATGGATTTAGGTAAATTGTGTCAATTCAGGAAATTTTAGGAAGTTTAGGATCAATTTGGAACTATTTTGGTATGCTTATGAAATTTTGGTGGAATTTGGCAATTTTAGGTAAATGGGCGTATTTTGGTATTTTTGGGTAAAATAAGGGTATTTTGGGACTTTGAATGGTTTGAAGCGGTTGACATGATTTTTTGTGAGAACTTGATAAGTTGGGCAATTTTGAGAATTTTAGGGTTACTTTGATAATTTTGTAGAACTTTAGGGTTGGAGGCCAAGGTTGGATATTTAGGTGGAATTGGAGGTCATTGGACATGTTAATCATGATGTTACCGTTCTGATGCCATGAGAACAATGGGAGAGCCCATTTTGGATCCTCCATGTGTTGGTCCTAATAACCCTAGCCAAATGCTCAGGGACTAGAGACTACCCATATGACTTCCCAAAAGAGTGGGGTAAAAGGTCAAATGTGAATGATTTTAGGGTTTGTGATGTGTGGGTTTGTAATAGGATTAGGTGTTTTTGTAAGCATAAACAGAACCAAGCCACCCAGAGATAAACCTAAGGTCTGACAATCTTATGGGGTTCTCTCTAAGCTTGTCAATGTTGGTTCCAACCTTCTAAGTGCTATACGTTAGAACAATTCATGTGAAACTCCAGAAAGAATAAGGAAGCAATTAGAATTTCTAAAGGATGGATTCATAACCAGTCTTCTAAGATAGTCAAAATGAAAGTTCTATGGCTAGACCATAGGCTTCTAAAGAAGAGAAATTAGGCCTCACCAAAAATGTGGTCAGCAAATGGACTCCCAACATATGTGGTGTGTTGAACGAGCGCACTGCGCGTATTAGTTTTGACTGAAATGATAACCTAAAGCAACACATATGTCTAAGTAAAAATATAGAAAAAAATGTAGAATTGAATGAGGAATGTTTACATTGGGGAATTGGCAACTGTACTTTATATTGGAGTTCTAAATTTTAGATTTAGAATTTGATTTATGTTTTGCAAAAAATTTGAATTTAGTGATGAGGAGATCATGTTTAAATAGAAATTACAAAGACTCACATCCAACTCAAAGATTGAACCAGGAAATTTTACTACCTTGGGAAGGAAAGCTCAAGGGCTCACATCCAACCCAAGAGGTAGCAAGAGGGAATCAGAATTTAGGTACGGATCCTAAGATTTGGTTATTAATATATTTTGAAGGAAAGCTCAAGGACTCACATCCAACCTAAGAGGTTGCAAGATGGAATCAGTATTTAAGTATTGATTTTGAGATTTAACTTTTACTACATTGGGAAGGAAAGCTCAAGGACTCACATTCAACCAAAGAGATTGCGAGAGGGAATCAAAATTTAGGTATTGATCCCAAGTTTTAATTTTTTCCACATTGAGAATGAAAGCTCAAGGACTCACATCCAACCCATGAGGTAGCAAGAGGGAATCGGAATTAAGGTACTAATCCTGAGATTTGATTTTTACTACATTGGGAAGGAAAGCTCAAGGACTCACATCCAACCCAAGAGGTAGCGAGAGGGAATCAGAATTTAGGTACTTATCCCAAGATTTAATTTTTGAAGGTATAAGAATTTTTACATCTATCCCAGAATATTGTGAATGTGGAAAACTTATGTAAAGGCTTTAGAAAAGTAGGAAATTTTTAAGGAATTGGAAACACTGCACCGACCCTTGAATATCGTGAATGTGGAAAACTTATGTAAAGGATGTAGAAAATTAAGGAATTCTAAGGAATTAGAAACACTTCACCTACCCTTGAATATCGTGAATGTGGAAAACTTATGTAAAGGATGTGGAAACATATGGAATTTTAAGAAANCGGAAACACTGCACCGACCCTTGAATATCGTGAAAGTGGAAAACTTATGTAAAAGATGTTGAAGATTAAGGAATTTTAAGGAATTAGAAACACTTCACATACTTTTGAATAACGTGAATGTGGAAAACTTATGTAAAGGATGTGGAAACATATGGAATTTTAAGAAACCAGAAACTATGCACTTACCCTTGAATATCGTGTGGAGGGATTAGACTTTCACACTGACCCTTGGGACTTGATTTTGAGGTATCGAGATTTTACGCTGACACTCAAGATTTGATTTAGAGATATCAAAATTTCATGACAGCTCTCAGGATTTCGTGTTAGTGGAAAACTAGTGAAAGGGAGTGTGAAAATTTATGTGACTTGTGATACTTTGCAAAGTTTTGAAAATTTTGGAGATTTTGTGAAATTTATGTAGGCNGGAAACTCTGCACTTACCCTTGAATATCGTGTGGAGGGATCAGACTTTCACACTGTCCCTTGGGATTTGATTTTAAGGTATCGAGAGTTTACGCTGACCCTCAAGATTTGATTTGGAGATATCAAAATTTCATGACAGCTCTCGGGATTTCGTGTTAGTGGAAAACTAGTGAAAGGGAGTACGAAAATTTATGTGACTTGTGATACTTTGCAAAGTTTTGAAAATTTTGGAGATTTTGTGAAATTTATGTAGAGAGTGAAGAATTTATGGAATTTGTAAGAAATTTTTTGAGGAATTTAGGATTTTGTGGAAATTTGATTTTAATGAGTGTGGAATTTGAAATTCGAGTTACCATTTTCATTATTTTGCGCGTTATTTTATTTTTTGCATATAAGTATTTTGTATTGTTCTTCATTAGCTATAAAAGTGAATTAACATTTAGTTCAACAACTTTAAATTGATCACAGAACGTGGCAATTTTGAACACAAGCATTGAAGCCAAAAGACAATCTTTGTTGATTTCCATTGAAATTAAATACATTTGAGAATATCAAAACATGGCGAGTACATCCATAAAAAAATTTTAATACATCATATTAGGTCAGCTCTGAAGTGACCAAAACATAGCAAAAATGTATTCTCATCCAAAACTAAGCTGAGAATAAGCTAATCTCCTAAGCTATGCTGCAGAACAAATGTCCTCTCGCATATACTCAGAGGTAGGTTATCTCACAACACGAGTGGTTGCAATCCCCCCATACTTGGATTGGGCTGGTATCTATATGGCACCTTGTTTTCATCCATTCTTCTAAGAGTCACATAAAATCTCCTTCATGAAACTCCTAAAATGCAATGCTTCTCAAGGTCTGCTTTGTTTACATTAAGTATGAGTATATATCTGACTGGTAGTGGAATATAGACAAGTCCTCTGAATTCTATTGGGCCCACATTATGTATCTCCTTTCCAAATAGTGTGTTGAATTTTTTGATAGATGAGGTGGTGCTAAAGGGGCTCAGAAAATCATGGTGATTAATGTGTGGAAGAATATAATCTCCTTCATCATAAATAATGATGATGTAATTATTGGGGACACAATCAACTGACAATATGTGCCACGACACCATAGTCTTAATCACTTTTTTTATTATTGAAGGTATGGGATCCAGCTCATCGTGCCTTATGATCCCCAGAGGATTTCCCTCTTTATCACGAGCAAAGTTATAACAGCAGCCACACTAAATACTAACCCTTCCCTTGCCTCTCATCAATTTTTTTTGTTCTAAATTCATTTTTCTTTTTCTCAAAAGATTTGCTTGATCTTTATTCCATATGTCAAATACACAATCCAATATCTTCCTTCTATTATTTTCTGAAAAAACCCTTTTATGTAACTCCAATCCTTCCAAAACATTGACATACTTTCCTTGTATTTCGATGAAATGCAAAATTCTTGTTTTCAGACCCTTTGCATCTTTTTTGACTCGTATATGGGTACCATCTAAAAATGTTGCGGCTCAATGTACTGGGGCATGTAAGGTTCCACATTTAGTTGCTTTGTACTTCAAGCACCATTGAAGTTGTCATGTATTCTTCCAAAGAACTGTAGCGCTCCAAATAAAGAACATTGCATTCCGGGCACTCCTTGAATGACCTAGCTAGCATGTAATCTAGCATTACTGGGCTCACTATATAAGTGTTACACCTCAGACATCCCATGCACAACCCTGTAGGCATGCTTTCTAGCAATGATGGCCCCATTGCAATTTTAGGATCATTATTTTTTGTTGGGAGCTGCAAGGGTATTTCTTCCACTAGCTGAATATGGACTTCCTCCTCTACAACTGGAACGCGTTCTGCTGATTCTTTGGCTTGTCTTCTTTCCAGGAAATCGAGGGCTTTATGCATACAGTGATTGGCATTTCTTCTCTGCATATGTATTAGCGGTCCTCCTTTAAAGAGGTGTTGACAAATTCCCCTTTTGGTGTCTTGACCATTACTGTATTGTGTAACTTTTCCCACCAGCTATGACTATCGGGAAATGACTTCGTAACATTTTCAGGTTTCTTCCTCTTTGATGGAACTTCCTCCTTTTGGCAGATTCCAATTAATGATTTCAACCCATTTGTATCCTTTCACTCGACAACCTTAAATAAGTGTCCTCTAGCTCGACCTGCACGTAGTCCAGATGAAAGTTTATGACACCACTCTGTGTTATCCTTTTCTCGTGTAGTGTGAGATTCAAGCCATCTTTAAACGACAAAATCAACTTCAGTTCTGACATTTTCCTGCAGAAGGCGGGAAAAACGTTAGTGAGCTGAAATTCAAAGCAAATAAAAACATAACATTTCATTATTAGGAGAACTTTAAATTATTTGCAAGAGTTTTATTTTATTTTATATGACAAAATTCAAGATTTAACAAAATCTTGAATTTTAAGGTACAAGACTCTTAACACAGATTTTATTTCAAATAAATTTTATTATTACAAATTTTCTTGGGACCTAGTCATAGACACTGTCCATTTTTGGTCAAGAAGTACAATAAGTCTAAAACAACATGAGAAGGACCATTTTTGGTCAAGAAGGTCTATGAAAGTGGAGCCTACATATTATTCTATGCTGATGTGAGTCATCAAATACCGTATATCAATTGGAAGTACTTGAGGAAGTATCACGGGAAACCTTCATACTGATGCATCACCTTTTATTTATTTTACTTGTAATTATTATAGAGTTGTGGTGCCAACTTATGTTCTTGCAAATTAATTTCAAAAAATAAAACAAAATATATTATTTTCAAAATTCTTATATTTCTTACCTTGTATATGTTATGTACCCATTATCCTTTAGATATTCTCATTGTCCATTCTTGTAAATAAGACAACAGTGAAGTGCACAATTGTTTAGAGGTGAATCATTGAAATTCTTCCCTCCATCTTGATTTAGGCTTATGACTAGTTTTATGTGACTAAAACCCAAAAGTACCCTTCTCTTTAAAGGGAAAGGCGATTACATGTTTCCAAATTGCAAGTCACACATTTCTTTATGGAAATTGATATAGAAGATAAGATGATTGTATGTTATGGCAAACATCCTCTATTAAACAAATCCAATCATACAAAATTTTTAAGGAGGAAGATTTGTACTCATATTCTCCCATGAGAATGGAAGTAATCTGGCCTTTGATCAGAGTTATTTGATTGACAGATCCCCGATTAAGTTCAGAATGGGTCTAAAAAATTTGAACTTTTCCATATCAGACCTTCAAGTCATCGATAACAGGTTTACATTGAATCAGAAGAGGATTTTCCACCATTGAAAAAGAGAACTATTAAGGTTATCATTATTGTTACTGCCACTGCTACTCTCCAGCATCCTAAGAAAATAGAGATAAAAAAAATTCTTGACTCAATTCGAGAGCTACTCAAGATATCGATAATCTTCAAGATCGATCCATCTTACAAAATAATCTTTGCACTCAATATGTCCCCAACAAAGTCAGAATATGAGACTTCATAAGAGAATAACATGGGTGACAAATGAGATGAACACTAATGAATGTAAAACCTCTCCTTTCCTTGGTGGGAATAGATTTCATTCACTCTTTATTGCACAAAGAAAAGAAAATATCCAAAAGATAGTTGAGTTACCTTCACCTCTGCCTAAGTATGAAAATCCCAAAAGAAGAAAGTGATGGTCTTAGGTAGCTTGACTCTACAACATATTAAAAAATAGAGTAAAGCAAGAAGGATCTCCATATGCAAAAAATTCCCCCAAGTTGTGGATGGTATTATGTCCCAAAAAAAGGGTTATAAGATTCAAAATAACAATGTCAGAGCAATCAAGGTAGGTCTTCACATAGTTATAAGTGTTCCCATCACACTAATTATCACGTAAAGCATATTCTTGCGTCCTAAGATGCCTTTAAAAAGCTCGGATTCCACATTGATTATCACATAATTCTCCTCCCAACATTCTACACCATCTTCAAAACATTGAAGAAAGCATACCCAAGGTGTCGATGAATCACAATTGAGTTGTACGTATCACCTATCCATATAAATGATATGGGAATAAAGCCCTCATCACTCCTTGTCTCATCTGATTCAGAGAGTGTCATAAATTCAGGATATAGTAGACCCTAAGGCTATGTTTGTTCTAAAAGACTTGGAAATCAAAGAAGGAGACTTCAAAGAATTCAATGTTTTATCAAATTCAGACCATGAAAATAATGAAGAATATGAATTTGATACTAATTAGGAATCTCATTATGTCTTGATTGATCCAAAACATGTTAAAGTTTGACCAATCAATTAAGTAATGATTACATTGTAAGTCAGTCTCAAGAAACTAGGAAAAAGAAGAAATAAATCACATCAAGAGACATTGCTACCCGATGCAGACAAATTTAGTGTGCAAATTTTGCAAATATTTTTCAATATTACAAATTACAGATTGCAGATATAATAATAAATATGCAATATAGTTCCAACAAAAATACCTTTTATGAAAATAGTTTATCTTTAAAATTCTTTTTAAACTGCCAAATCCCATTTAAAATCAATGTAAGTATACATATTGCTCAAGTAATAAAGGGTTCTAAAGAAGTCTTAGATATTGATCCAACAGGAAAGTTGGAAAAACCTATAAGTAAACTCTTAAAATTATTTTATAATTTAAAAATACAAAAATAAAAAGTAAAGTTTGAAGTTTGAATATTAAGTACTAAAGTGAATGTTACATAAAATGCAGTTGAAAGACAGAGTTAACTAACTATAAACTAAACTTTCAAAAGTAAAATTACAAAAACTAANCAGTTGAAAGACAGAGTTAACTAACTATAAACTAAACTTTCAAAAGTAAAATTACAAAAACTAAACAAAGTTTCTGTTGACAGAAGATTCAAATTTAAGAAAGCATCCTTCCCATTTTCAATGAGTACATGGATTGTGAAGAAATTAAATCATTTTAAAAAATATATATATAAATGATTTTGTACCAAATAGGAGCAAACTTATACTTTACCCTCTTCCAAGTGCTATAAGTAACTATGAATAATCTATAGTTTGGTCCCTAATTTTTTGGTTAGGCTTGGAGGATACCGATTTCCACTCTAGAGCTCCCACTACTCCCTCCTCTGAGGGCTAACAATCTCGGATTATTTTCCAATCAATTGGAACAACTTGAAGATTTTAATATATCACCTTATAAACTCTGATTATGCATCCAACAATATATTTCCTTATTTATTTGTACTCATCCCATGGATGACATACTCTCTCATGAAATTAAATGGGATTCTCCCCCTGTTGTAGAAATTATAGCCCTTTCAGAACACATGTTTCTCAACATGTTTTAACATTTTTATTGGCCATATCTCAAAGAAAATGAAGATCGGAGTTCAAATCATCACAAATTATTGACAATTAAAACCATAAAAAACAAAATCAATTCTTCATAAAATCATATCTCAAAGTAGAGAGAAGGATAAAGAAGAATACTCATAATTCATGAGAAGGATACGACAAAACACGAATTTCATATACAAAAATAACTTTAAAAAACAAAAGAAATAAAAGACACAACTTATCTTACAATCCTTCCCAAGTAAATCCCTAGAAGTTCTCTCCTTTCTCTCTTTACAAGCACACTTAATTCTCTCTTAGAAGTGTAATGAAGAAGAAATCTCTCACCTTCCCTCTCCTCTTAGAAAATCTCCTCTTCTTCTCTCCTTGCCTTTCAAGCCAACCCCCATTTTCTTGTCCTTTTCGTCCCCCTCTCAAACTCCTTAATGTCTTCCTTATTTATTTTGGACAGCCACTTCTTAGAAGGGATTCAAAATTCCCTCCAAAAGTCAACTCTTCTAAATTCAAAAGATGTGTCATTTGATACAAGAGATATATCTGTTGATAAAAGAACCTTCCAAAGTGTCTAGATGCATTGAATTACTCCAATAGGTGTGTAGAACAAGTGTCCCTTTGAAAATTTACGCAAAATTCATTCAAACTACCTTAATCCACAAAAAGTTATCTCTGGCACATCATGTGCCAGTTCTAGTGCTTCATGCACCAAACCTCTGTCAAACAACAAATCATTCGTCAGAATTCCAAAATTTGTTGTTTTTGCTCCAAATTTTGTCTTTTTTGCCACTTTTGCTCCAAATACCTAAAAATGATATACCTGCAACAAAAACATGAAAATACCCTTCTTTAAAGTGCAATATTGCCAAAAATAAACATAAAATATGTACTTAAAGCAGTATATTATTTTGGTGTATCAAAATCACTCAAACTTAAATGTTACTTGTCCTCAAGTGACACTTTTATTACATAAGAGCTTATGACTTAGGATAGAGATTTACTTACAACTTCTATACTTTAGTTTAATTATCAGAATAACAAAATTTAAGAAAAACCTTTAATAACTTAGATTCAACTTCTAAGTCTAGGAATACTTAATAATCAAATTTAAGATTTGCGAATCTTTATTCAATTAACAAAAAATTGCAATTTGTCATATTAAGAACATTTAGAATATCAATATGAAAAAGAACTTCATGAAGACTTTACTAGGAATGCAACTAATACTCCAATAAAAGTTTAGAAAATTTAATAAAGCTCCTTCCTTAAGTTGATTCAAGTGAAGCCAATTTTTGATTAGCAGTCTCCTCAAGCTTGTCCTCACTTATTTTTATTTTATTTTCTTTTATATTCTTTTTCTTTTTTCTTTTAAGATCTTTTAAATCCTTTCTTTTCTTTTTCTTCTTTTTTTCTTTTTTCACTTTTTTTGAAGTGAGGATTACTATATCTAGATAGCCTTTAATAGTTTTGAACTTCACTATTCTCTTCTTAAAGCCAAAACTTCATACCTTTCTTCACTTTATAAATTCATATTCGTTTGATTTTTCATAAAGTTTCATTCTTTTTTTTTCTTACATGAAGCTCTAAAATTTTTAGTACTTCAAAAATATAACTTCCTTTACTTTAAATAGAAAAACATAGTCTTATCCTATCATACCAAATATCTTTAACTTTAGAATTGACCTTCATTTATTAAAAACTTTTTTTCTAAATTTATCATAATATTTATAAACATAAGTATAGTCATTTAAAGTTAAATCTTAATATCCCCAGGTCATGTTAAATTAATTTTAAAAATATAGTTAATTGAAGACAAATAAAATTTAGCTTACTACTTTTCAAAAGAAATNAGACAAATAAAATTTAGCTTACTACTTTTCAAAAGAAATTTTTCTTCCCCCCAAACTTAAGTTTTTAAGTAGTTTTAAAAATTTTTTAGTACAAAATTTTAGTAGGTGAAAGAGCACAGGAATTGCATGAAAATAAAGACTAATCTATAGACCATTTCTGATTATAAAATTGAGCTCCGATATCATGCAGGTACTAACTTTAAAAACATACAGGCTTTAAAGCATTAAATGAAACATAATATAAATAATTTTGCATATACTTTTCAATATTACCAAATAAACATAGCAGATATAACAATAAATACGTAATATATGTTTGGAGCCGTTGGATCTTATTTGAGTACCCGTTGGATCTTTTTTTTTATGTCTTCGAATATATGTTTGGAGCCAATTTTAATTTCTTATTGGAATTGGCTTCCTATTTACATAAATTTTGTAAGTTTGAATTTGACAACAATGTATTTCTCCTTGAAAAGTTGATAGAACATGCAACGATCATATGCACAGTTTCACAATTTGAGCTTAAAAGTGAGATATAGATGCTATAGAAATGCTTAAATAAATATCTCTCTCTCTCGCTTTTTGTATGGGATGTACAAAATCTTGTTAGATAAGCATATAAAATATTGAGGTGGCCTATTATTTCGAGACGAGGGGTAACAAGCAATGATGAAAAGAACCATTTGACAGTTTAGTTTATAGCTGAAATATAAAATTAATATTCAATTAGTGCGATGCCCTTTCACCCCTAGATTTTCAACAGCTCTAACCCTTTTTTAAAAGGTTTGAGAATCGGTAGCCACAAAAAGAATAGATACTACAAACACTGCACAGATACTACACTCACAAAAGAACAGATACTACAAACACCCCATGGTTACTACAATCGCGAAAGAACAAATATGACACTAAACCGTAGACACCATATCCTGACTAATTCTTACATACGTTGGATATCACCTACACATACATTTCATCCATCACATAGTACATCTTGCACACTATATATAAATACACCACATATCTTTATTTGATGGATCTAAGTATTATCATGTCACCTTTTCTTATACTGCAGACACTATATCCACACACTACACCTTGCATGACAGATATTACATATAATGTATAGATATTACGGGTTTTACACAGATATTACAGTTGCATAAGGAATAGATACTACACTATACACACTATATAGTTCACAAAATATGCCCTGCACAAAAAATACTACATTTCACATACACAAGTTCAGATATTACATTTCATGTATAGGTGCACCACACTTTGAAGAGTTCAAATACTACTCTATTCATATATTCACTAAACGACAGGGTCTAAAACTGTATGATTATAGGGGTGATTCATTGGTGGTCTCTATTTGATGTTAACAGGTTGACCTCGATATATCAATTGCCCGTGGGATCAAGATATATCCCCAAATTAAAATTTAGTATTTCATCTTGAGATTTTCATATGCTCATCATTTAATTTTTCTTTTATAACCTGCAAATGTTTATCAAACCCACTTATATCATATAATTGCAATCTATTTTGAAGCTTTAGCAGAATTTGATCAGATACGCTTTCATTTATTTAATTTTTGTACTTTATTTTCTGCATATTACTTTTTATTTTGTACTGTAATGTATTTCGCTACATGTCTCATGCATTTTCTTATCACATCTCACAACATAGTCTCTTTGTTTGTTCTTTGTTGTACTGTATACATTTACAAGTATTCATGCTTTAGTTACTACATTTTTTTAGTATGTTTGTGCAATCCCCTAGGATAGCCATTTGAGGCATGATATTCTTTTATATTTTATTCTCTCTTATTTCTCTTCTCTTCTCGGAACGAGACAACGAGGTGGTCGGTTGACAATTCATCTCCGGACAATGGTTGAGCAACTACCAAAGACGGAAGGATGAGCTTATGTATAACCTAGATTTAAATAACATACCTATGGGACATCGAGGTTGTTTTTTTGGCACGACATAAATCCTCACGTTATCTTTTAGGACTTTCTACAATTTTATATCGTACGATATAAGTACTAAACTTTTAGGCTTCCGAGGTCACCATTTGGTACGACATAAATCCTCACATTTTCTCGGGTTATTTGCATATGATATACATATATAAATCCCAAATATCTAAATAATTTACAGGACTGAAATATCACATAATCTCCCTTTCCAACATGTAAAGCCAAACCATAGGTTAGTTTGAGATGTCACTTAATCTCCTTCAGTATCTTCGACATCTCCTACTTTTCACTTCTTTGGATTTCAGAAATAACTGTTCTTATTTGAACCTATCCCATTTGAATTTTCCTATGAACAATCGAGGAAACTTTGACGTTGAATTCTTGAAGACGAAACCTCTAATCATTATTGAGAGTTTTCTTAGGTGACTTTGGTTGTCTAAGATGTAATTAACTATAGGGGCTTGCTCCTATAGGGAATTTAATAACCCAGATTAATCTAAACCCTATCTAATTTATGTATTAGATAGGGGAATTTGTCGGCTATAAATTTTGCAGACTAAAATAGAGTCATAAACTTTTAAGTTTAGATTGTTAAGCCTACTAATAAGTGATATGTTCATCTTCTGAGATGAAAGATCATTTATGGTATTGTGCTTAACTATTTAAACTATTAGATATATGAGATCTGTTTGGTCTCATCATTTTTCAAAAATAAAGAATATTATTTTCACAAAATTAAAATTATATTATATTAT
>JXCR01041545.1:0-11067 GCA_002079205.1 Phalaenopsis hybrid cultivar
CGCAATGAATTGGGTCTGAAGTTTTGCCTGATAATAGACACGTATGTCATTATTTTGACACAATGTAACCCATGGATGAAAATAAATGTTTTGATGCGCAATTCCTTCTATTTTAAGAATCCCAAGAATCATTTCGAACATTTTTTCATCTCCTATTCCTTCAAATTTTTCTTTGTTATAGGAATATTTTATCAAAAATAAGCTCAAACAATTCGACAAGATCTAAGGGAACCAAACATCGACCTGTCTTCTGTGATTGCAACCCGTAGTGTGTTGTATTTACGACACATAAAGGTAACAATATTGGAAGAAAATTTTATAGATATCAAAAAAATTTAACAAATAGAGACTACAAACATTTCAGTGGATTGATGAACCGATGGGTGCAATAGAGGAGCAAGACTGTGAGAAGATAAATGCATTTGATGTACGGTGAAGAATGATCTGAATAACTTGAAATTTTTTGTGAAGGTCTTGCTTTTGATTGATTTTGTCATCATAGCATTGTTTTTATTGTTATTGGCGCTGTATCTGTTTTGATGATGTTTATGTCAAAAACTTGATGTTTCTTGTGAAGACTTTATTTTTGTTTGATTTTGTAATTTTGTTGCATTAGGTTTTGAAATCATAATTTTTTAACTCATCTGTTATGCTAAAATGATGTAGATTATGTTTTGGACTTTAATTATGCAACCCAGCAACTGGGACCATTTGATCTATCATAATCTTTTATGATTATGTTGTTGTCAGAAAGCATAATTTGATGATTTCTTATGATTCGATTAATGTTCACCTTAATTTATCATATAGTGTTGTGAGTGAAAATAACTTGATAAATTATCATTGAATTTATTTTACATGAAACACTTTCAAAATTGTATTTTTTAAATAGTTTAAACGGAACTGTGTTTATATACTTAGGAGTACTACAATCATTATATCAATGTTTGATCTGAGCTTGATTTGACTCGAATTAGACTAATTTTTATATCATTGGATTCGTCAGACAATATTTTAATGTGTGTTTTTCAAACAGACCAACTATTTCTGAAACGCCAGTTTCTGAGCAACAAATTTTCAACAGCAGCTTTTGAACCAGCTCTTCTACAGCCACGGCCAAAACAAACACACCCTTAACTCTGTCGCTAAACTTTGTATTTGTAAGCAAATATAAGATTTTCGTGCATACATGGAGACATAATTGTTGATTTTACACAAAAAGGCAAGTAAGCATTTAAAGTGTAGAGCTTAATAATATGCATGTTTCTGAGGTGGGAGCCCATCACTCAAAATTTTCGTGGTATTGTAGTTGCTACAGTACCACGGGAATAGCTACAACGATAGAGGCACCGAAATAACCCATTTTCCTTCTTTATGCTATCTTTCTTATTATCCTTCATTTCTTTTTTGTCCTTTCCTACATATGTAATGTATTAGGGTTTCAAAGCCAATTTTTAATGTGTTTTGTTTAGGATAGTTGTTGGCATCCGTTCTTCTCCCTTCGAGGGCTATATCCCAGGGATTGGGTGGTGCTCCGGTAGTAACCCTCTCCCGAGGTGGTGATTATCTTCCGTATCCCCTATGCATCCCACTCGCTTTGCTACCTCGCATTCCCCCTCTGCAAGTGTCCCGACAACAATTTTTTTTTGTTTTTCTTCAATTTCCTCGTTGTTTAATCCTTTTATTCGGCGCCCCTGCCCAAGACCGCCTTCCTTTGGCAGTCCGACCTCCCACCAAATCCCCCGTCGCTGTTCCAGCTCTCTATCCTCACTGCTATCGCCTCCAGCCCAACTGCCAACCCAACTGCCATCCTCCTAGCAACCCACACAGTCCTCTCCATCGACTGACGCCCCCTTCCAACCTTCCTCACAGCCTTCACTACCAAATTGCCAATAGCCGCCCAGCTTCCAGCCGCATCCGCGTTGCAGCCACCGTCGTTTCCACCCTTCCCCCTTGCTACCATCAACCCGGACCACCATCATGGATCGTCCTTCAGGTGTCTACTTGTCGTCTGGTCCCAGTGAAACCACTGTCTTGCTGTTTTCTTCTTGTCAACCATCTTTTTCACCCTCACGCCACCTTCCTAACCCTCATTAACCACCACCACCACCTGGGATCCACTCAAAGTTGTTATTTTCTATTTCAGTATTTTTAATTGTAACTTCTATCTGCTTTTAAATAATAATATCTACTTTCTCTATTATAATTTGGGTTAACTCTGGTATAATTTGGTATCAGAGCTAACCTAATCCTAGTCCTATCATTGGGTTTTTAATATCCACCATACCCAAACCTATCTCCACTCAAAATATTTCTTTCTCACCCTACATCACTTTTACAACGCCTCCTTTCACATACCCACACCCAAAACCTAGCAATGCTGCCAAGAATATAACCATCAGAAGCCTGATAGAGGGGAAATGACATGATGTTGTTTATGAGAAATCCACAAAGCGATGTTCAGGGAATTTATAGGGACGATATGCATTTAGAAACCCGCCAACTACAAGTGAGGTGTACCACTTTCGAGAATGAGGCAATACAATGAGTCACCCATAGCTACAATGATGATTTGCTAGATCAGAGGGATGGAGTGAACCTCTTCCATCATGTAAATTCCAGGGATGAAAAACCTCTACCTTGAAGATGTGACCTGAAATATCGAAGAAGTTAGAATTTTGAAATAAAGGTGAATTTTCCATACCTCAATGACCACATGAATCCAGACAAGGTTATCGAGTGGCTCTAAACATTGGAATGGTTCTTCAAGTGTCAGGACGTCCGATCGAACAAAGTGGTAAAATTAGCCGCCAGCAAGTTAAAGAAGAGTGGATTATTTTAGTGGCAAAATCTAAAGTATCTACGCCAGCGAGAAGGAAAAGATAAAACAACTACATGATCTAAGATGAAACGAGAGATGTAGTCTCAGTTCCTACTATCTCACTACATACTAGATGTTCAGACCAAAGCTTCAAAGGTAGAGAGACCATATCACCGAGCGACCACCACAACAACTTAAAGAAAAGGCTCCACCCCAGGATTTTACAGTTAAAGTATACCCAAGTGAACATCCAAGCTGACCCGCCTGAGGAGAAACTAGTTCAAAATTGAGAATAGAGGGAATTAATCCGAATTTCCAAATCCATTCCAGTAAGGAAGTATTTCAAGTGCCACAAATTTGGACATATTGAAGCAAATTGTACAACGAGTATATATATTTCGATGAGAGCGGAGTTGTTGAAGAAAGGGGTAAATGACACAGTAAACACTAAAGAAGATTAGGACACAAATGATGAGTACTAGCTTCCATTTGATGAGTAAAAGATGCACATAGTTCCAGCTGAGCCCATTAGAAAGACTCCAACCAAATTAACGGTGATTTTCCAAGATATTTTTTAGGTAGAGGAACCGACACCAAAGGCATGACAACACCATATAAGATAAATTCAAACTTTTCATATCTATAGACTCCTTTCTGGGTTGTCCCTACTGAAGGAGGTCTATTATGTCAGGAATAAGGCCCTTTTGTGCCACGTCTGGAATATTATATGAAATTATTCGGATATTAGATTCAGTTCAGCAGTGTACCCACCATCGGATGTCCATACAGGAGGAATGAACCATAACTTTAAAAATTATCTTTGAAGGTATGTGGGGAAAAAAATCCTCCAAAGGGATCCAAGTCCCTTCAGAGAAGGAGAAGAGACCTCTCATGAGAGGCTATACTTCAGGTGGTCCACTTTATCATAGATTTCATCCCAGAGTTGATTCCTCCTTACAAATTTATTTATCAGATATAGTTGAACAAGTACAAAGAGTGAAAGAAACAAATTACAGATTTAATGGCTCAAGCCTTGATTCGTGTGGATGCTCATCCACGTACAGTTCCAATTATGATTGTACCAAAATATAATGAACACATAGTCTATCAAGATATGCTTTAGAATGCCAACCTTATCGGAAAATTACAATATTTCCACCACCTTCAATGTGGTCGACCTGACACTATACGATGAGGAGACATAAGCCTCATTAGATGAGGTCGAAGCTCCCCCAACCCTGGGAGATTGATGCGGGAGCTCATCGTTAAAATTTTTTTTGATATTGTAGCTGCTANTGACCTGACACTATACGATGAGGAGACATAAGCCTCATTAGATGAGGTTGAAGCTCCCCCAACCCTGGGAGATTGATGCGGGAGCTCATCGTTAAAATTTTTTTTGATATTGTAGCTGCTACAGTACCGCGGGAATAGGTATGGCGAGAGAGGCACCTAAATAATCCAATTTTCCTTTCTTAAACTTTCTTTCTTACTATCCTTCATTCTTTTTTTAGTTATTTCCTATATATATATATATTATATTAGGGTTTGGAAGTTAGATTTCGTGCGTTTTGTTTAGAACAGTCGTAGGCATCTATTCTTCTTCATTTGAAGGTTGTATCCAAGGGATTAGGTGGTGCTCTAATTTTGTTTCTCTCCCGAGGTAGTGATTATTTTCCCTATCCCCTCTGCATCCCTCCCGCTTTGCTGCCTCGCATTCCTTCTCTCTGCAGGCCGCCCCGATAATAGTTCTTTTTGTTGTTTTCCTGCAGTTCCTCGTTGTCTGGTACTTTTCCTCGCGGCCCCTGCCTAGGACCGTCTTCCATTGGCTGTCTGGAAGCCCACCACATCCCCCGTCGCCTTTCCAGCTCTCCATCCTCATTATTGCCTCTAACCCGTTGCCAACCTTGTTGCCATCCTGGTTGCCATCCTCCCAGGAGCCCACACAACCCTCCCCATTGACTGTCACCCCCTTCTCAACCTATCTCGTAGCCTCCACCACAAGTTGGACAATTGTCGGCCAGCTTCCGGCCGCATCCTCGTTGCAATCGCCATCATTTCCCCCCTTCCCCTTGCTGCCATCAACTCGGACAACCCTCACGCATCGTCCTCCAGATGTCTACTAGCCATCTGACGCTGGGAAAACCGCTGCCTTGCTGGTTTCTGCATGCCAACTGTTTTTTCCACCCTCGCGCGACCTTCTTAATCCTCATTGACCACCACTACCACCGAGGATCCACCCACGTTGAGAGCTTATGTCGTGTGAGTTGCTATTTTCTATTTTAGTATCTCTGATTGTAACCTCTATTTGTTTTTGAATAATAATATTTGCTTTCACTTTTAACTCCAGTATCAATTTCCAATAATCATAATAAAACCAGCAAAGTTTACTAGTATATAAAAATTAAAAGAAATCATACCTTACAAATAGGACGATGTGGATCTCTCATGTTCACCAACAAATTTTCACACTTCAGATCAAAATGAACTATATTCTTTCCATGCAAATATTCCATGCCAAATGCAACATCCATAGCTATAATCAGTCTTTTCCGCCGATCAATGGTTCTGCTCAAAGAGATTCTTCATAATTAGAGTACTTAAAACCAAGACAGAAAGTAGTCCGTACTTAGACAATACAAGAATTAAAAATAATCCTGAAAATGTAAATAGATAAAACAAGCAACAGCAGAAAATTTAAACATGAACATAATCGCTCATGCAATAAAAACAAAAGGGTACCTATCTTTCTTATGAAGAAACTGCTTAAGAGAGCCGTTCACCATGAATTCTGTCGCTGTTGCTAGGCTTCCATCAGGACCATCACGAACCACACCATAAAAAGATACAACATTGGGATGATGTAGTGAGCTCAGTATCAAAGCTTCCCTCCAGAAATCAGCAATCTGCAAAAGCAAAATAAAAAATTAGCATATTATGAAATAATTCTACTAAAATAGTCCTGTTGAAGTTATTGAGAACTGAAATGAAAATTAAAAAGAGCAAATCTAGAAGACTTCATCGCTTAGTCTTATGCATTTAACTCTGTTCTTTCATCCTGCATGATTATAGTGAGTTTATGGCAGAAAAATTAAACCTCTTGTTCCTAGATCGCATTCCATACACTATTATCCAGGCATACTATGGCTACAAAACTGGTCAGGTTGAACGGGTAATAAATATATACATAACAAAATTCGATTCTAATTTGTAGTCGAACATCATCTTTAGTTTTATCGCAATGTTATGTTCACGGATTCAAAGAACCTTCTTATTATTTCCTTCATTTTCTCTATTCAGCTACCTCAAAAAATTATGATTTTCAACTGCCAAGAACCTCAAAATGATTCATCAGATTTTGATACAGCCACATACAAACCCAATACAAACAAAAAAACCACCATATCTTTGAACTTCAACTGTAAGAGATTATATTATCCTATTCTTCAATGCAAAAACTCGGTGATGCTTCGAGTCTATATCAGGTTTTAAAAGCCCTCTTCACAGTCGGGCCATATGAATAGATTTTATGATGCCGGATATATGATGTGTTCCCAGCCACAATGTACATAAAAGTGGTCCTTGGCAGAACGATCATATCTAATATGCTGTGTATATCCAACACCATATCGTATAGAAATAAATAAATATCTAGATATATACATTGAACAATCAGATTTTAAAGCAGCCAATTCAAAGCTCTCCTGTCGTTCAATCCACTAAATATTCATCTGATAACTTCTACAATAATGTGGAATTCATTGACAAAACAAGAAATAGTCGCAAAACTTCTACATGATCATGGCATCAGATAAGAAATATAAAACTTCTGATTCAGGTGTGATCTACATTCGAGCAAATATAGTCATTTAATAGTTTAAACCTTGATTTGACCACAGCCAATTTTATCTCTCAAAATTAATATCATCATCATCATCATCATCAACAACAACATCATCAACATAATTGGTGCTGTCCATACAATTTCAGTTAGCTATATGAATCATTATCCATTAACAATTCCCATTGAATGCTATTTGATGTGCTAACTTTATGATGTGCAAATTTTAGCCATTTAGCTTTTGTTATACCTCGATCAGAGAGAGAGAGAGAAAGAAACAAGAGTTGCACCAATAGAAACAAAATAGTGATACATATCTAGGTGATTTAATTAATGTACAAAGGAGGGCAAAAGAATTAACAAGCCACCAATAAAGTGGACAGATACAAGGCAGCTAAAATGTGCCAATAAATACATAGGGTATGTACTCGGTGCATGAATCTTAATATCAATGCACAATGTAAGGAGAGCTAAACTAAAACACTCCTAAAATTTAAATGACTAATATGTTATTTCCAAGATTTGAACCCATGAACTTCATGTCACATGGGGAAGAGCTATCGTTAGTAGCCTTGAGCTTGCTACAAAGACATTATTTCTAAAATTTAAACTCATGAACTTCATTTCACAGTGGGAACTTAATGACAGCTCAAGCCCTGCCCTCTTGAAAATTCATGCATGCTAACATAAATGTTAGCTATTGATCAGAACAAGATGAATGCATTTATGGATGTCCAACCATGCAAATGGATGTCAAGCCATGTAAACATTAAAAAGTACACGAATATCTATCTTAATTTATACATCAAAAATATACTAAAAACTGCAGCATTATATGGCAACACATCAGTAGTATATTGAAGTACTCTTTTGCATATAACTAGTCCAAATGCATACTGTTCACAGGCAACTTGATAATAAACTAATGAAATAAATAATTTGAAGCTAAAGACTTGCATTATATGAACCTAAATACAGTATCAGGATAAAAAACACACAAATACATATCAGCTACTCTGATATTTAAATTCGATATAGATTCAGTTATAGAAGTGAATTTTTTATTTCCTTATACCATTAGACCACACAAGTAAAAAATTTGTTTCTGGTTTCATCTTCTTGTTACCGGATGCTCTATGGGGGCTGACACCTGCCCAATGCCGGAAGATCAATTTGCAGATTGCTCAATTTTTTAAAAGGCTTTATAAGTAATAAAAAAAACCGTGAAGATGCTAATCTAAGAAAATAAATAATAAAAACAAAATAATTAGGCTTCATTAGGGTTGAAAATTTGTCGGTGAATGACCCAATAGTTGAATTTTTTAAACAATAATGTTTTTGTCTCATTGGATTTGCACAATCTTAGACTACAAATAATGTTCAGAGTAGATTTATTTTGGGATAAGTACTTAAGACTAAACGAAAGATTCAATATTATGGTAACTACATGGAATCAAACAGGTCATACCATAACATTTTAGTAGGGGTAATTTGGACATAGGCTAAAAAAAATCATATAGGAATTGGAGAAACAACTTTAGTTTATGCAAAAATAATATTATTATATAGGTGATATATCTATTAGTCATTTAGTGGAGAAATATATAAAAACAATGAAAGGATCGTCATAAAATATTTACTGAATATAAAAAGGCACATATGAGTAAAAATCCTATGGCTGTTTTGGTGGGGCAATAAGAAGAAATGATATACGACAGAAAGTTTACTTAAGGATATGCTTAAAGCAACCATGGAGTTATTAAAAAAACTCCAATCATAACAGGCNGGCGAGGCAAAGTAAGAAGTGGAGTAAAAGCACTCCAAATCTCCCTCCTCACAAGGGATAGTTGACTACTCTTTTAGAAATCTAAATATAAATCTAAGTCTATCTAAAACATAGGAAATGCAATTAAAAACCTCCCACATTGAGAGAAAAAATTAAAATTTTACTTCAAAAATTCAAATGATCTACTTAAATTTTTGCATAAAAAATAATGATGGTATAAGGATAACCCATTGACAATCTCCACAAAAATACATATTAGACATGGGCATATAAATGTTCTGATTTAAGTTCTAGATTCTTAGAATTTGAGCCAAACTAATGCCACCATTAAAATNCGAAGCCTGCCACCATGCTCCAACCCAAGAGAAACACTTAACTCAAATTTTTTCTTCAAAATAATAAAACTTCTTTTCCATTCATTCCAACAAGTATTAAAAGAAATATATCAAACTCCAAGTCTTTGAATTCAAAAAAAATAATAATAATAACTTAGCGAGGCAAAGTAAGAAGTGGAGTAAAAGCACTCCAAATCTCCCTCCTCACATGGGATAGTTGACTACTCTTTTAGAAATCTAAATATAAATCTAAGTATATCTAAAACATAGGAAATGCAATTAAAAACCTCCCACATTGAGAGAAAAAATTAAAATTTTACTTCAAAAATTCAAATGATCTACTTAAATTTTTGCATAAAAAATAATGATGGTATAAGGGTAACCCATTGACAATCTCCACAAAAATACATATTAGACTTGGGCATATAAATGTTCTGATTTAAGTTCTAGATTCTTAGAATTTGAGCCAAACTAATGCCACCATTAAAATGATGAAAATTAAAGTTAAAAGTGATTGAATGATGTTAAAAATTAAGATGCTTTTGAGATATAATCTATTGATAACATTCCCGAACTCTTCAATTTCAAATGCTCTATGATGAAATTAATATACATTAAATTTATATTTTATAGCAATTGTTATTAATAAATTTCCTACAAAATATCCTAAATTAAAAAAAAAAACATTTAACAAATTTTGTAATTTTTTAAAAATATAAATTCCTAAAATTGCCTGATTTTAAATACAATTCGATGAATTTAATTTTAATTTCCGTCATTTTTTATATTGGGATCATTTTGGTTTCAATTTCAAGAGGGTTCAATAACTAAATTAAACCCTTTGTATAGTCGAGGACTGACAACCCATAAATAGTTGAGTAACACTTTAGTCTTTTTAACCTACAATATATTTAGATAATATTATTGATGTGTGCTAGAAGATTCACAGCGGTAGGGTAATGGATTATCGTCGTAGTGTTGCACTAGAATTCAACACACACTCAGGTGAAAGAAAACAATAAGTAATGACACCAGAAGTTTTTACGTGGAAAAACTCGTAAAGGGAAAAAACCACGGGGTCTGGCACAGTTGTAAAAATCCACTATAGGTTGATGATTACAACAACTGATTGTCCCACAAACGGGAAATTGTTACTAGATTTTTCAAGTTATAATATCAAATGACGGCTTCCGGTCAGTGGTGGTCGACGACGATTGACATAATCAATTACGGTCAACGACTGTCGACGACGGTCAGTGGTGGTTGATGGCGACAATAGTGCTTGACGGCGGTCCGTGGTTATAGACGACAGTTGACAATGGTCGACGACAGTCGGCAGTGGGACGGCAATCGACGGGTGTCGACAAGTTTTAAAAATTGCAGTCTACTTGTTTTTGCTTTGCTTTACTATAACAAGTTNTAAGTTATAATATCAAATGACGGCTTCCGGTCAGTGGTGGTCGACAACGATTGACAGAAATCAATTATGGTCAACGGCTGTCGACGACGATCAGTGGTGGTTGATGACGACAATAGTGCTTGACGGCGGTCCGTGGTTATAGACGACAGTTGGCAATGGTCGACGACAGTCGGCAGTGGGACGACAATCGACGGGTGTCGACAAGTTTTAAAAATTGCAGTCTACTTGTTTTTGCTTTGCTTTACTATAACAAGTTTTAAAAATTGCTACATTTTCCCTAGTTCTATGGTCTCTCCTGCTTAGATTTTTAGATGTTCTATTGCAATTTAGCTGCTAGATTATATGCCTAATGAAGAAAAATAATTGAGATGACTTAATGACTTACAATTTGAGAATATTATGGTGGTTTGGTGGTCTTTTGTGATGCGACAATTTGGTCAATGATTATTTGAGGTCATTTTCTTAATCTAATCCATATTGGATAATTACTGACAGCTGAGATTCAGCATTGGCATGTTTGAACTGCCACATTTGGTTTTTGTTGGACATTTACAGGAGGATGTACCTTGGTGTATGCTTTTTGCTGATGATATTTCTTCTTGTGGATAAGACGAGACAAAACGCCCAGAAAAAACTTAAACTATGAAGGTCTACATTGGAGTCTAAAGGCCTTCATTTGAGTAGAACTAAAATTGAATACATTGAATGTAATTTTAGTAGTAGTAGCTCTAGTGATAAAAAAGTAACTTTGGGTGATCAAATTATTAAAAGGTGTGAACGATTTAGATATCACGGGTCTGCTGTTCAAAGCGATGGGGATGTTATTAGTAGAATTCAAGTTGGTTGGTTGAAGTGGAGGAATGC
>JXCR01041545.1:12598-25571 GCA_002079205.1 Phalaenopsis hybrid cultivar
TAATCAGAATAAAAATGAGAAATAGATGTTTGATATTGATGAGTGTAACAAAATAGACAAAAACCTGTAACCCTTTAGCCAACGCTTCAGTTTCCGCTGCTGTAGGTTCGATTCTTGGAAAAATCTTGGTTTCATCATCTTCATCAGATTCAACTGCCCCTTCAGCATGCACATTCTGCTGATCAAAAGGTTCAGAAAGAAACTAGATGGAAGCATACCATCATTGTGAACAAAGTTTAAGCCCTTACCCCTTGCTCTAGCTCACTCAAAGGAGGTTCCTCAGCATTTTCAACAGTTAAAACATCAGCAGTGTCTCTTTCAGCCACAGCCTTTACCACTTCAGCACCTTCTACTGCCACTCTCTTGGCAGAAGCAATCAACTCGGGTAATAATTCTAAACTTTCTACTCTGGCATCAGCATTAGCATTTACAATGGTAGCCTTAGCATCAGAGTCACCAACTTCAGCAGTATCAGAATTCTTCTCAACCAATTTTGCCAAAGCTCCATCATTCTCCAAAATCTCAACATTGCCATCTTTGGGCACATAAGTGGGTGTAATTTGGTATCCATTAGGCATGATTGAAGCCGGAATTGATAGGCATGCATCATAAATAGCATCAGTTGGAATTACATTACTATTTTCTCTAAAACCATGCTCATTATGAGAGGCTGATGCAGCAGGTTTCTGTAAAAAATGTCCATTTCGTACAGCCCAAGAACTCTGAGCTTTAACATCCATCCCAAGGTCTGTAATATTAGGGTGTGTATCCTGATAACCATGCACAGGGCCCAAGCTCATTGTACCATTTGACGCCATCAATCCAGGCAACTCATAAGAAGCTCCAGGACCTGGTGGCACTTGCACTTTTCTCTGTATAAGAAGTGGAGGCAAATTATGCTGAAGCTGGTAGAAGTTATCCTCTCCATAAACAGAAGGATAGTTGCCATAGCAGACTCCATTGTCTTCAAAACCATCAGCATGCATATGAGAAATAGCTCTATCTGTTTGTTGAGCCTGATCCACTTCATTTGCTTCATAAAAATTTCCATGTCCATAAGGAGAATTGACAGCATTCACATCAACAGTATAGTGCTCCCCTACTCTTCCAGGTTTGGGTAAGTGAACTCGTGGATCATCCATCCTCAGATTATTGTGATGAGGGTGAAGAATCCAGTTCCCATCATGCCTTTGAGAGTCCTCTATAAAGACTCCATGGTCCACTCTCCTGTCGTGGTTCAAAATATAAGGGTCTCTGCCATGGTAGCAATCAGCACATGCATTGTACTGATCGAACTGATGCTGACCATGCATAAATCGAGAATCAGGAAACCATGAATTTGGCATAGGTGTTTGCCCTCTCTTAAGAACCATGTGGCTATGCTCACACGTGGCATTTCCCTCATAGGTGTTCTGGGGATAACCGAGATGAATAGGAAAGCCAGATTTCTCTTGAACATTGGTTCCAGGGGGCAGCCAGATCATATTCTCCATTGCTGGAGTAGACTGATGCTCGATTTGGATTGCACTATGATCAGTGAATTCCCCAATTCCAAAGTGATGGTATCTTACAGATGATGGTGAGCACGGGTATTCTCTGTGATCCCCATAATACGCAGGAGAGAAGTATGCAGGGCTCCATGGGGTATCTACTTCCCCGTATTTCTGCCCATGAGAATGATAGTGCGAGCAATGGCTCAAGAACTGGTCGGCAAAATCCATTTGCGATAGAGATTTTACATCGGTCAAGCTATTGAGGGCATCCACATACCTCCTCTCCGTCTCCCTTTCATCAGCATCCAAATGGGCGGCAGCGATAGCTTCGTCTGCGTCGGGAAACTGAGAGAACAGAAAGATTCTGAGGCGAGTCAGTCCATCCCCGGTGGTACTGAGCTTCTCGTATTCTTCCATCATGTTCATCACATCGTCATCATTCACCACAGAGACCAATGCATCGAGATCCTCCTCCGGCTGTTGATACTTTATCACGGACGTCTCTTCAAATATCTCACGCATCCGAGCCAGGAGGTCCTCGTAGGAGACGTCGAGGGGGACGGTAACAATTCGAGTCTCGCCCCCAACGTAACGTAGTTTACCGTCAAGCGGGCGAGGGAGTCTACAGCCGCCAAAGCTGCAGAGGAACTTGGCACGGGAGCCGCGCTCATCGCCGGAACCCGGAGATGGAGCGGCAGGGGAGTCCATGGAGCCGGCAACAGCCCCGGAGGAGCAAAGGAATTCTTCTGGAAGAGAACCCTCAGCTCCTAAATTGCACATGGGAATCGAATCAGAGAAGGATGGCGGTGGAAGCCCTGGACGCTTCTCTCCAAATGGACCTGTTGGTGAGTATCAGAATTTCGCCTGGGGAATGATTCCCAAACTGTGCCAAATAATTCTTGCTTTCCCACTTCAAATCCCGCAATGAGGATCTCGTGTCCCGGATAACGAGTTATGACTGCACCTCCACGCCGATCACCTCTGTCGGATCAAAAATAAAGGAATTGGAGGCAGGAGCGTGAAAGGGGTGAGAGAAGAAAGGGGAGAGAGGAAGACATGGCAATTATTACTGTTATTGCGGACATTAATGGCAGGAGCGGGTTCTGCCTCTTCTTCCTTCTGCTCTCGTGTTTGGGAAAGCTCGGGGGAAGAGCGAATCACGGAAGAGCTGGATATAAAGGAGGATATGCCCTGCTGATACCACGACAGCTATGGCAGACATCGTCTCCTTGCGGAGGAGCGTTTTGCTGAATTTGATGTTCAATGTAGGTTTCAAACGCTACGCCGCTATTAAATAAAATTAAAAAAAAATGAATTGCGGATTAAATTATCAAATAATGTTCATCTCACTTAAAAGAAGAAAATAATGAATGAATAATTTTATGTACATAAAATATGCAATAAAATATTATATAAATGTATTTTTATACAATTTTTATTAATTAAATTATAAAGGAGCATTTACATACATGCGGCTTACTTTTTATATGTATGTAGATCAAAAAATGAGTTTTCTCAAGAAAGAAAACCCGTTATTTAATGGGCCTAATGAGTCGAGCTTACCGATCATGCACTTAATAATGGGCCCATACCAATAATGCTTATTAGTCGTGCATTTGGAAATGACGAGTTATAGAACTTCATGTTGCTCAAAAGGACCCCACGAGTATCTCTAAAGCTCGCCTGTCTTCACTTGAGTTCCGCTGATCGGGTTCGTTGAACTTGGATATTCGAGCAATTTTCTTCAGTTGAGCATGTTCACATTTCTGAGCTCTTCTTCTTAGCTCGCATGTACTAATTCAGTCCTTCTACCAATCTCGTTGATATCGATGAACAATTTAATGAGACAAAAGGAAGAGAACTTTGGTCCATCATCGGGTGTCTATCAAATTGTTGACCATCTGACATTAATGTAAAAGAACTTATCAATGATGAATCTATTGAAGATTTGTATACGATATGCCACCAACAAATTTTCATCATTTGACACAAATCTTGAGGCATGACACGGATCTCAATGCAACATTTTGAGCAAGAAACATTCAAACTTCAATTAAGAGTCATCCAGAGCTCTGATTTCACTAAACTTATAGTCAAACTGATCAGCTCAATGAGACGGACCCAATGATATCAAAGTTAGTCCAATCTAAGTCAAATCAAGCTCAGATCAAGTGATTAAATTATTCTTAGAAGATTTTCGAACACATTTGAAAGATCAAACGAATGTCGAATTCAGCGAGTTTATAGTTGAATCGAGCGGCTCGACAAGATGAATTCAACTAGTCCAAGATTGCTCAATTTTGACATCATTAAGGCACTCAAATGTCCATAAAACATCATCCGATCGAAGGAAGCTCTCTGGACCGTCCGATTAAAATTATTCATATTCCTGCATTAATTGCACCCAAAACACTATAAATAGAGCTCCATCCTTCACATGAGGGGAGAGGCTTGGGAGAGAGCTTGAGGCTTTGAGAAGGAGCTCAAGTCCAACATCATCCTTGCCATTGTCGATCGTCGTCGACCACCACCAACAGTTAGTGACCACTATTGACCTCCGTCGACCACTGCCGGCCATCGCAAACCACCGTCGATTCCCGCTGACCTCCGTCGACCGTCCTCAACTGTCATTGACCACCGTCAATCCTCGCCGACTACCGCTGATGGGACACTGTCAGGCGACACTGTAATATGAAAATCTAGTAACACTTTCCCTTATGTGGGACAAGGGGCTGTTGTAATCATCAACATATATTGAATTTTTATAACTGGGACAGACTCGTGGTTTTTTTCCTTTACGAGTTTTTCACGTAAAAACTTATGGTGTTATCACTGGTTGTTTCACTTTCATCTGAGTGTGTGTTGAATCCTCGTGCAACGCTAANTTAGTAACACTTTCCCTTATGTGGGACAAGGGGTTGTTGTAATCATCAACATATATTGACTTTTTATAACTGGGACAGACCCGTGATTTTTTCCCTTTACGAGTTTTTCACGTAAAAAACTTATGGTGTTATCACTGGTTGTTTCACTTTCATCTGAGTGTGTGTTGAATCCTCGTGCAACGCTAAGAAGATAATTCATTACTCTACCGCCGCTAGTTTTCTAGCACATCAGTTTGACGTCGTCTGTGGGAAAGTTTCAATCCCACAACTAAAGTACTTAAGTGGTTTACTATATGGCCACCAAACATAGTATTCGTGACAACGAAGCATTCTGCTCCAAAATATATCGTTCCAGAGAGCAGTCACGAAGCCAAGGGCATCATGCTTCTTCATCTTCCCGCCCTGGAAGACGATATCCCGCCAACGAAGGTGTTTCGGGTCCTATTGAAGATCAAATACGTAGAATGAAAGAGTCTCAACTAGAGATCCTACAACTCCTACGAGGGGTTCAATAGTTGTTGCCTACACCATTGGATCCACGACGTACGAGAAACATACCGCTCGGAGGAACTCGTACCGGTCCACCTCCTCAAGAAGGAACAATTCCTCTATTAGGTCATGATGTTGACCTCCTAGATACCGCAAGTTCCACTCATCCATCTCGTGCAGCTCACCCGACATCGCCACATTTTCTTGCAATTCCAGATAATATAATTCGTAACGAACTACGAGGACTCATCCAAGAAGNATATTCGTGACAACGAAGCATTCCGCTCCAACATCTATCGTTCCAGAGAGCAGTCACGAAGCCAAGGGCATCATGCTTTTTCATCTTCCCGCCCTGGAAGACGATATCCTGCCAACGAAGGTGTTTCGGGTCCTATTGAAGATCGAATGCGTAGAATGAAAGAGTCTCAACTAGAGATCCTACAACTCCTACGAGGGTTTCAATAGTTGTTGCCTACACCATTGAATCCACGACGTACGAGAAACATACCGCTCGGAGGAACTCGTACCGGTCCACCTCCTCAAGAAGGAACAATTCCTCTGTTAGGTCATGATGCTGACCTCCTAGATACCGCAAGTTCCACTCATCCATCTCGTGCAGCTCACTCGACATCGCCACATTTTCTTGCAATTCCAGATAATATAATTCGTAACGAACTACGAGGACTCATCCAAGAAGAGTTCTCTCTAGAAAAAAAAATAATCTCTTCTACACTCACCGTAACATCCATGAATCTTCTCCTATAGCGGATGCAGTCCTCCATCACCCCATCCCAACAGGCTTCAAGCTTCCGAACATTGATACATATGAAGGGATAACCGACCCTTACGAGCAAATTGATCATTATTAAACCATCATGCACATTCAACGTGCCTCTGATGCGCTTCTGTGTCAAGAGTTCCCGGCTACTCTTAAAGGACAAGCTCAAACCTGGTTCTACTCTCTGTTAGGGGGCACTGCAAACACCTTTAACGAGCTTGTCAAATTGTTCGTGAAGCAGTTCATCGCAAATAAAAATATCATCAAGGATTAATCCCATCTCCCGGGAATTCATCAGACTGAAAGAGAGCCGCTCAATGACTACTTCCGTAGGTTTTCTGCTGAAGCCCGTCAGATCCCGGGGTAGATCCAGATTTACTAAGGGGAGTCTTCCTTGGGGGGCTCTGCCCATGACCATTTCACTCATCACTGATGTGTGAGATAGTTCATTCTTATGCCGACTTTGTCCACCGTGTTGAGGCCCAAATCTCTGCGGATGAGGCCATCAACGCACATAAAGAGCAGTTTGAGAAATTTGGGGGAAAGCGCAAGAATAACACTGGAGATGATAACCAATCTTCGCAATGGAGGAATCACGACCTCCTTCCTCAACCTGCAGTCCAACGAACTGAATATCAACCTAGAAAGAGTATACACCACTCAACATGTCACGTGCTAACATCTTGATGGTCATCAAAGATGAGCAAGCTGTTAAGTGGCCTCACCCCTAAAAACTAACTCAGGAAATCAAGAACAATACTGTCATTTTCATCGAAGTCGTGGTCATACCACTGAGGCATGTAAGCTCCTTAGAGAAGAAATTGAAAGGTTGATCCAACAGGGATATCTTGGTCGATTTATACAAAACAAATTAGCTGGTAGCGATAATGCTCATACCGGGGGGCAACAAACACAAAGACAACAACATGGGAGTCACTCAGCCGTGAGCGAAATTCAAACAATTGCGGAGGCCCATTGCTGAATGATCAAGTCCTTGTCATTGTACCTGTTGAACCCATGTAGAAGAAATTGTGCCTCGAGCCTATAACTTTTTATGATTCCAATTTGGAAGGAGTTCGAGTCCCCCATCAAGATCCTCTTGTCATTAACACAGGAATTGGAGAGTCCTTCTATAATGTAAAGAGAATTCTAATGGACAATGGGAGCTCTGTCGATGCCTTGTTCTATTGAACTTTCCTTAGTTTGTGGTTGACAAGGGAAATACTTCAATCTGCATCCGGATCATTATATGATTTTGATAATCAACCAGTGGGGTCGATGGAACAATACATCTGCCTGTTATCTTGGGAGATTTTCCTCGACAGATAACCCACTCAGTCCAGTTCATTATTGTCAAATCAGAATCGACATATAATGTCATCTTTGGGAGACCACTACAATCAATCTTTAGCATCGTGACTTCTGTAAAACACTTGAAGATCAAATTTCTAACCCCAGCAGGGATCAGCTTCGTGCGAGGTGATCAACAAACATCACAATCATGCTACCTCAAACAAGCTCAGCCACGCCCATCCATGACACTTAGCAATGAGAACTTCGATCTTCGAAATGAAGATGTATCTCAACGGGCTTCTCTTGTGGAAGACTTGGTTCACATCCCACTCTTTGACGAACATCCCTCGAGAATAGTGCAGCTTGGTTCCCTACTCTCCGATAAGCAAAGGTCGGAGTATGTAAATCTTCTCCAAAGAAACCAAGACATTTTTGCATGGACTCCAGCTGATATGTCTGGAGTTGACTCTGAAATAATCATGCACTCTTTAAAGATAGATCTGACCTTTAAATCGATCATCCAAAAGAAGCGCAATTTTGCCTCAGACCGCTTACAAAATATTGAACAAGAAGTCAACAAGCTTCTTGAACCAAAGTTCATACAAGAGGTACATCATCCTGCATGGCTAGCCAATATCGACATGGTGAAAAAATCTAGTGGTTCATGAAGAACGTTTGTCAACTATACAAACCTCAACAAAGCTTGTCCAAAAGATAGTTTTCCCCTCCTGCGCATAGATCAACACGTCGATGTCATGTCTGGACATCAGATGCTAAGCTTTATGAATGTATACTTAGGATATAATCTAATAAGGATGAACCCAATATATGAGGAGGCCACCTTTTTTAGACAGATAAGGGCTTATATTGTTATCAGGTTATGTTATTCGGGTTAAAAAATACTGGTGCAACTTATCAAAGACTCATGAACAAGGTCTTCAAAAATATTCTCGGGCGTACAATAGAGGTTTATATTGATGACATGTTAGTAAAAAGCTTGGAAGCATACCAACACATTTCTCATCTGGAGGAGTGTTTCTAATACCTTTGTCAGTATAATTTACGACTCAACCCGACTAAATGTGCTTTCAGAGTCACATCAGGAAAGTTTATGGGATTCATGGTTACCCAAAGTGGAATTGAGGCAAACCCAGAAAAAATCAAGGCACTGAGAGATATGGTGCCCCCAAGGAACATCAATGAGGTGCAACGCTTGAATGATCGTATAGCCACTCTATTTCGTTTTTTAGCTCGTTCTGGGGATAAGTATTTGTTATTCTTCAAGATACTTAGAGGTTCTCGAAACACTGGTTTTGAATGGATAGATAACTATCAAATTGCTTTTGAGCAACTCAAGACATATTTGGCTTCACCGCCCCTCCTCTCAAAGCCCATCCAAGGAGAGACGTTATATATCTATTTGGCTATTTCACCTCATGCAATAAGCTCCGTGCTTGTCAGAATAGAAAACTCAGTCGAGAAACCAGTATACTGTGTTAGCAAGATTCTCTCTGATACAGAAAGTTGCTATCCGATGGTGAATAAAACTACGCTAGCCCTGGTATTCTCAGGAAGGAGACTTCGTCCGTACTTCCAGGCTCACACTATTGACATTTACACGCAACTCCCTTTGAAGGCTATCCTACAAAAACCATAAGCATACAAAAATCAAAAGCATCAGGATGATTAGTTAAATGGTCAGTAGAATTGGGAGAATTTGATATCCGTTATTTACCACGACCAAACATTAAATCACATATATTGGCCAACTTTGTGGTAGAATGTACAGTGCCTACCTCTGATGAACCACCCTCTTCTCTTCCACGATCACCTCAGTGGACACTATACGTAGATGGAGCATCTGGAAACTCAGGAGCTGGTGTATGAATACTACTCATCTCCCCAAAGAAATACATTTTGGAGTACGAACTTCGTTTGAAATTCACAGCCACCAATAATGTTGTTGAATATGAAACGCTTGTCGTCGAATTAAAGCTTGTCACCAACTGTGAAGTACGAAACATGATTATTTACACTGTTTTCACAACTCATTGCATCCCAAGTATAAGGAGAATTTGATGCTCATAACTCACAATTGGTGGAGTATCCTAGTCTGGTAAAAATACTTCTCGCCCAAATTGAAACATGTCAACTCATTCATATAATTCGAGAGTATAACACCCGAGCTGATGCATTCTCCATGCTTACAACTTCAACAACTGGAGATCTCTATAAAATAAGGTATATTGAGGAGATACATTTTCCTAACATCCATGGACCATGGGAGATACTGCCTATAGATGACCCAAGGGAGCCATCTTGGATGGATTCCATCATCTCATCTCCTTCCTCCGAGACGGAACACTGCCAGATGATTCTACTACATCAATTCACATCCGACGCATGGCTGCCAACTTCATCCTTATAGGGGATGAACTGTATAAGAAGACATTTGTAGGTCCATATCTCAAGTTTCTTCCTCCATCTGAAGCTGATTACGCTCTACGAGAAATTCATTAAGAAATATGTGGGGAGCATCTTGGTGGCAGGGCACTTGCTCTTAAAATAATGAGGCAAGGCTTCTACTGGCCCNCTTCTCCATGCTTACAACTTCAACAACTGGAGATCTCTATAAAATAAGATATATTGAGGAGATACATTTTCCTAACATCCATGGACCATGGGAGATACTGCTTATAAATGACCCAAGGGAGCCATCTTGGATGGATCCCATCATCTCATCTCCTTCCTCCGAGACGGAACACTGTCAGATGATTCTATTACATCAATTCACATCCGACGCATGGCTGCCAACTTCATCCTTATAGGGGATGAACTGTACAAGAAGACATTTGCAGGTCCATATCTCAAGTTTCTTCCTCCATCTGAAGCTGATTACGCTCTACGAGAAGTTCATCTGAAATATGTGGGGAGCATCTTGGTGGCAGGGCACTTGCTCTTAAAATAATGAGGCAAGGCTTCTATTGGCCCACGATCAAGCAAGATGCATTAGAGTTTGTACAAAAATGCAAGAATTACCAATCACACTCCAATCTTACACATGCATCATCAGTGGAACTCACATCTTTCTAAGTCCTTGACCTTTCGCCCAATGGGGGGTGGATATCATGGTGTCATTTTCGATAGCAACTGGACAACAAAAATTCATCATCTTAGCTGTCGACTACTTCACCAAATGGTTAAAAGNTAAAAATGCAAGAATTACCAATCACACTCCAATCTTACACATGCATCGCCAGTGGAACTCACATCTTTCTAAGTCCTTGGCCTTTCGCCCAATGGGGGGTGGATATCATGGGGCCATTTTCGATAGCAACTGGACAACAAAAATTCATCATCTTAGCTGTCGACTACTTCACCAAATGGTTAAAAGCAGAGCCTCTTGCCAAAATCACTGAGGCAAATGTCAAACAGTTTGTCTGGAAAAACATCATCTGTCGCTTTGAGCTTTATGCGAAGAATATCACTGATAACGAGACTCAATTGACTGGAAGGGTCTTCACATCATTCTGCAAGGATCTTTACATTCAATTGGTGCACTGTTGACCTCACTTTTGGTTGAGGTCTAGAAAACTTCTTTAGTAGCCTAGGTCTAGCCATAGGACTNCTTCATGCGAAGATTATCACTGATAACGAGACTCAATTGACTGGAAGGGTCTTCACATCATTCTGCAAGGATCTTTACATTCAATTNCACACTGCTGTGGTGCATCCTCAAACAAATGGACAGACAGAGGTGACAAATCGTACGGTGCTCAAAGGATTGAAAACTCGACTTGAGAAGGCTGGGGGGGCAATGGGTAGATGAGTTGCATAACGTTCTCTGGGCTTATCACACCACCACGTGAACTCCAATTGGGGAAACTTCATATAACTTATGTTTTGGTACCGAGTCTGTCATCCCCGTTGATATCGGAATTTAAAACTCCCAAGTCAAGACTTTCGACTCAGAAAGCAATGAAGAAAAGCTCCGACAACAGTTGGATCTTCTCCCGTAAATACGNCCATATAACTTATGTTTTGGCACTGAGTCTGTCATCCCCGTTGATATCGGAATTCCAAACTCCCGAGTCAAGACTTTCGACTCAGAAAGCAATGAAGAAAAGCTCCGACAACAGTTGGATCTTCTCCCGTAAATACGCGATGTGGCCCACCTCAGAGCTGATTCCTACCGCCAAAGAATTGCTCACCACTTCAACCAGAGAGTCAAGCCTCGACCTAACTCCATCGGTTACTTGGTCTTGCATAGCATTAAAGCTGTCGGTCATGATCCCCAACGCAATAAACTATCACCTCTGTGGGAAGGCCCATATATCATAGCTATCATGATCAAGCCTGGAACCTTCAAGCTCAATGATTTAGAAGGGAAAATCCTGCCCCGGACTTGGAATGCAGAAAATTTTTGCAAGTACTATCAGTAACACCCCAAACATGTAGTTCACATATGTTATTACATCNAAGCTGATTCCTACCGCCAAAGAATTGCTCACCACTTCAACCAGAGAGTCAAGCCTCAACCTAACTCCATCGGTTACCTGGCCTTGCATAGTATTAAAGCTGTCGGTCATGATCCCCAACGCAATAAACTATCACCTCTGTGGGAAGGCCCATATATCATAACTACCATGATCAAGCCTGGAACCTTCAAGCTCAATGGTTTAGAAGGGAAAATCCTGCCCCGGACGTGGAATGCAGAAAATTTTTGCAAGTACTATCAGTAACACCCCAAACATGTAGTTCACATATGTTATTACATCACAGCTCATACGTGATCAATGAATCTCAGATATTATTCATTTACTCTCCTCTACATAAAGGATATCTTTAGAAAGTATAATAGCTCATTCACGAGCCACTTCATGCTCTCGACCCAAGAAATACAACTTCAATTGTATCTTAGTCGAAGCACGATCAATCCCAGAGGGATTTGATCTAAACTCTTCCATATAGGTTAACACCATCGAGTTTTTACTCCGATAAACAACCCTGGATAGGTTAACGGTCCTTGGTGGACTACACATGAACCATTCCACACAAGTTAGTAAGTGAGCAATGCTCCGACAAACAATCTCAGATGGGTTAATAAGTCCTCAGTGGACTTTTGTTGGCTCCTCTTATGCAGGTTAACATCATCGATTAATATTCTGATGCATAGGCTCAGCAAAGTTAAAAGCCACTGACAATTTATCCCCACGGTAACCTTTTTATATGACATTGGACATCCAATGTGCGTACCACTGTAACGCACCGTCGCAACGCGTCGCCGCGAAGCACCACTGCAACGTGTCACCCCGACGCCCAGTCGCGACGCACCGACGCAATGTGTCACAACGTTGCCACGAGACAACGTTTCACTGCAACTCTGCACCGTAGCTCGGTCGACACTGCAACTCTGCGCCGCAATTTATCACTACAACTCTGTATCGCAATTCGACACCGCAACACTTTGACACAAGTCTGCACCGCAACTCTACGCCGCAACTCGGCACCGCAACTCTGCACCGTAGCTCGGTCGGCACTGCAACTCTACACCGCAAGTCAGCACCGCAACGCTTTACTGCAACGCGTCTTGTTGAGATGCAACACTTTGCCGCAACACTTCACCATAATTCATCTTGTTGAGAAGCTTGATTCGACTATAAACTCACTAAATTCGACATAATGATTTAATCACTTGATCTGAGCTTGATTTGACTCAGATTGGACTAATTTTGATATCATTGGGTCCGTCTCATCGAGCTAGTCAGTTTGACCATAAGTTTACTGAAATCGGAGCTCTGAATGACTTTTAATTGAAGTTTGAATGTTTCTTGCTCAAGAGGTTGCCTCGAGATTCGTGTCATGCCTCAAGATTCGTGCTAAATGATGAAAATTTGTTGGTGGCGTATCAGTTGCCCCCCTATTTTTGGGCGAGATCAATTTCATTGTCCAAAAAATATCAATATTCAAAATACTTCTTCTTTATTTATTTATTTTATTTTTTGCATATATATATATATATATATATATATATA
>JXCR01041565.1:0-14726 GCA_002079205.1 Phalaenopsis hybrid cultivar
AAATTGTTAGTAGCCATCTCTTATTTAATGAATATGCTTCATCGAATGCTTTTGACATTAATGATCCACCAACAACAATGTTAATTATTGATGTAAGAGATTCAACCAACCCATTATAAAAAGTTTGAATTATTAACCAATCTGGCAATGTATGGTGTGGACACTTTCTAAGGATATCTTGAAATCTTTCTCATTCTTCATAAATTGATCCCCTTTCAAACTGACAAAAAGATGTGATATCAGTTCTAAGCATAACAGTTTTTTAAGGTGGGAAATATTTTGATAAAAATTTTTGTGTTAAATCTCCCATGTCCTGATAGATCTAAGTGCTAATGAGTTTAACCACATCTTAGCTTTATCCCTTAATGAAAAAGGAAAAGTCTAAGTCTGATAGCATCATTCGACACTCCATCATATTTAAATGTAGCAAACAATTCTAGAAAATTAATAAGGTGTAAATTAGGATCTTCAGTTGGTGTTCCTCCAAATTGATTATTTTGTATCATTTGGATAATGACAGGTTTAATCAAAAATGAATTGGCAGCTACAGTAGGGTTCAGTATACTCAAATGAATTTTATCTGTTATAGGATTAGCATAATCTCTTAAGGTTCTCTGAGGATTCTCATTTTCATTTCCAATATTACTCAAATTGCAAGCCATTTTGCTAAAATAATCTAATTCTTTTTATTGTTTTCAAATTTTTCTAATAGTTCTCTCTAACTCAGAATCGTAAGGTACTAAATTTTTAGATCTTACACTATGAATAAATAAACAAAGCAAGTAATTAAAATTAAGCAAACACACTTAAATAAAAAAATGTTCAAAACTAAACTATAAACCCTCTTTTTTGTTGTTTTTTTATAATAGAATAAAATAAATTACTAAAAATTTTTGTTACTTCCCCAAAATAGTGCAAAAAACTTGATGCAGTTAGATTTAGTGTGTAAATTTTGCAAATATCTTTCAATATTACAAAATACACACCACATATATAACAATAAATACGCAATATAATCCCAACAAAAATACCTTTTATGAAAATAATTTAACTTTAAAAATCTTTTTAAACTATCAAATCCCCTTTAAAATCAATGCAAGTATACATATCACTCAAGTAATAAAGGGCTCTAATGGAGTCCTAGATATTGATCCCACAGGGAAGTTGGAAAAAACTATAAGTAAATTCTTAAAATTGTTTTATAAGTTAAAAATTGAAAAACAAGTAAAGTGTGAAGTTTGAATATTAACAACTAAGGTGAATGTTATATAAAATGCAGTTGAAAGACAGAGTTAACAATCTAAAAACTAAACTTTCAATAGTAAAATTACAAAAACTAAACAAAGTTTTTGTTGATGGAAGATTCAAATTTAAGAAAGCATCCTTCCCATTTACAATTACTATATGGATTGTGAAGAAATAAATATCATTTTAAAAATATATATAAGAATTGTTTTGTGTCAAATAGGAGCAATCTTATTATTTACCCTCTTCCAAGTGTTATAAAGAACATTAACTAATCCAGAGTTTGGTCCCTAATTCCATGATTAGGCTGGGAGGATATCGACTGCCACTCCACAACTCCCACTACTCCCTCCCCTAAGGGCTAACAATCTTGCATTAGTTTTCAATCAAATGGACAAAATTGGGGATTTTAATTTGTCACCTTAAAATCTCCAATTCTGCATCCAACAAAGTATATTTCCCTATTTATTTGCACTCAATTCCATGGATGACATACTCTAGCATGAAATTAAATGTGATTCTCCCCCTGTTGTAGAAATCATGGCTCTTTTCAGAACATATATTTCTCAACATGTTTTAACATTTCAATTGACAAGATTAAAAAATAAATGAAGATCGGAGTTCAAATCATCACAAACTATTACATTTAGAATCATAGAAAACAAAATCAATTCTTCACAAAACCATATTTTAAAGTAGGGAGAAAGATAGGGAAGACTACTCATAATTCGTGACAAGGATACGACAAAATATGGATTTCATATATGAAAACAAGTTTATAAAATAAAAGAAATAAAAGTCAAAACTTATCTCACAATCCTTCTCAAGCAAATCCCTGGAAGTTCTCTCCAAGCCTTTCTCTCTTTACAAGCACACTTAATTCTCTCTTAGAAGTGTAATGAAGAAGGAATCTCTTACCTTCCCTCTCCTTTTACAACCCTATAAGAAAATTTCCTCTTCTTCTCCTTGCCTTTCACGTAGGCCCACTTTCTTGTCCTTTTTGTCCCCCTTCAACTCCTTAAAGTCTTCTTCTTTTATTTTGGGTTTCCTCTTTTCAAAAGGAATTCAAAATTCCCTCCAAAAGTCAACTCTTTTGAATTCAGAAGATGTATCATTTTATCAAAGAGACATATCCCTTCATAGAAGAACCTTCTAAAGTGTCTAGATATATTGAATTACTCTAAGTGGTGTTTAGAATAAGTGTCTCTTTGAAAATTCTCGCAAAATTTATCTCAAACCACCTTAATCTACAAAAAGTTGTCTCTGGCGCATCATGTGCCAGCTCTCTGTCAAACGGCGCATCATGTGCTAGCTCTCTGTCAAACGGCGCATCATGCGCCAGTATTCCAAAATTCACTGTTTTGGCTCGAAATTTCATCTTTTTTAGCATTTTTTCTTCAAATACCTAAAAATAATATACATGCAACAAAAATAAGAAAATATCCTTCTTTAAATTGCAATATCACTAAAAATAAGCATAAAATATGAACTTAAAACAGTATATTATTTTGGTGTATCAAGCAGGCTGGAGTAAGATTTGATAGTTGGGAGGAGATATTGCAGCCACTCAAGCCTATTACTAGAGTGAATGTGAAGTTTTATTCACATCATTCAATTTTTGACTGGAGAGGTGGATTTTCCAGTAGTTCAATTGCTTTGACATCTCAAGGATTCACTTCACGTGCTTCTACATCACATAGTCAGACTTCTGGATCTGATTCTATGTCATAAGTATTGTAGAGGATTTTGGACATTGTTAATTATGCTACTGATAAGGCATTAAATTTAGAAAATTTTGCAGAACATATAGATGCATATATGAGGAGACGTAGTGATTATGAAGAAGAATGCAACTTAGTTATGGAAAGCCTCATGAGAGGTAACCAGGGTGCAGTTTTCTCTCAATATCCAAGATATCCATCATGTGAGCCTGCAACTACTTGGCATAGTGATGAGAGTGAAGTTGAGGAAGATGTTGATTAGACTATTTCTTTAGTTTAGTTAGTTTTTTTATGTATTGTTGTGAACAATTTGTGGTGCAGTTATACTGTACTTTTGTTGTGTTTTGAGTTGTATTTGTTAAGACTGGTAGTTTTGTTTGTGTTTTATTTTGTTAGATACTGCTGTGATGTATTTTTACTTATGTGGTAGTAATTATATTAATTATGTTGTTTAGTGTATTTAGTTAGTTTGTATTGAACTTAATTTTGATCTTAAGAAGATTTAGAATATTGTTAATTGTCACTTAGAAACTTTATGCTTTAAATTTTCAATTTACTATTAGATATTTTAATTATGTTGCAATTGTGAATGTTTGTTAATGTGTTTGTTTGCTTTTATGATATCTTCCACTGCATAGAAGTCCAATGAATCTCTATATGCTAAGTAAATTAAATATTGATTAATTTAATTTTTACTCCTGTTTTTAATTTTTGTACTTTAATATTTAGAAAGTAAAAGTTCATGTTAGCATGCTATTTTTAGTTTTCATTCTTGCGTATTTATATATGATCTTAAAATGTTGTATTCAATTAAAAATTTTAGTTTGGGGAGGGGAAGAAAAATTTTCCAAAAACTTGAATTTTATTTGTCCTCAAATATATTTCAAATAAATTTGATTTTGATTTGAAGAAAAATGATCAAGTATATGAAGTTATATTAGGGAAGTAAAATTTTGAGTATTGAAATGAATAAGAGAATTTAGTTAAAATTTATAGTAATGAAGAAAAACTTATAAAGTTAAAAATTTTTAGTGTGGAAATGATAAATATTGATTATCTTTAGTAGGAGAAATTGTATTTTTGAAAATTGTAGAAGAATTAGACATTTATTTTCAAAATTTAAATTTCTTTTATTGAAAGTAATTTTCAAAAACTATTATTACGTTTTTAAGTAAAAGAAATATATCAACTCTTTGCTTTAGGAAAGGAAATGTGCAAATCAAAATAGTTAAAGGCCTATCCAGATATAGTCATCCTTGCCTGAAAAAGAAAAAAAATATGAAAAAAAGAAGAAAAAAGGGAAAAGAAAAAGAGAAAAGAAAAAAAAAGAGTTGAAAAAGGGAGGAGAAGCTTGAGGATTAGTGCCTAATTAAAAATTGGTTCCACATCTGATCTTTTTAAAGTATAAGAGTTGAGAAACTCTTAAGCTTAAGGATAAAATATAGTAAGTAAAATTATACTTAATAAAATATAAATGGAGATGATAGAATGCCTAAACTCTATATTTGAAAAATCTACAATATTTCTGAACTAGATAAGGACTCATATTTTCAGACTTCTTTACATTAAAAATTTCTAAACTCTATGTTAGTCTCATTTTCTAATAGTTTTTTTCTAAATTGGACTACTATATTTCTACATCAACATTTTAGAAACTCCTAAAGAAACTCATATACATAATCTACTTATTTAGTTTTTAAAAGATTCGAGTGTCACTTGAGGACAAGTAACATTCTAAATTTGGGAGATTTTGATACACTTAAAATATATAGTCTTTCAGTACACATTTTTATACCTATTTTTCAGATATTGCGCTTTAATGAAAGGTATTTGTGTATTTTTCTTTGAAATATAATAAAATGGATGAAAAATAGTAAAAGAAGTGAAAAAAGATTAAATTTGGAGCAAAAATGAAGAAGGTGAAAAAAATTAACTGAGGCAACTAAGTGCTTAAGACTGGTGCTTACACACTAATTATATAGAGAGAGTCGCGCCTAAGCATCAGGTACCTGCACTTAAGCACCAGAAGTATTTGTTTGATGATTTATTGAATTTTGATGAATTTTTGAAGAGGTGTTTGAAGTAACCCTTGATAAAAACGTGGGAAATAGTTCATGGACTAAAAAATTCATTCAATTGGCTTTTGAAAGAAGGCAACTTCTAAAAAATTCATTAAATGACGACACATTTTGAAGCGACACTGATACGTCTAAAATATATAGTGTTTTTAGACACATTTTTATACTTTTTTTTGAGATATTACGCTTTAATGAAAGGTATTTTTGTATTTTTCTTTCAAGTACAGGTAAAAGGTGAAAAATGCTTAAAGGAGTGAAAAAGGATCAAATTTAGAGCAAATAGGTGAAAAATTGAGCAAAAGTGTTTTGGCGCCTAAGTGTCAAATCCAGCGCTTATGTGACGGTTAAACAGAGAAGGCCGCGCCTAAGCGCTAGAGGCCCCGCGCTTAAGCGTCAGTGGCAGTTATTGGATGAGTAAATTTGATTTTTGTAAATTTTGAAGAGGTTTTTTAGGCACCTATTAGCTTAATAGGTGGTTACAACCACCATGGACAAAAATTATTGCGAAAGGATGCATCTCTTGGGGAAATACATCGAATCAAGACACATTTTGAAGAGATAACAATGCATCTTTTGGAGAATTATAAAAGAAGGAAGATTGACACTTTGAAAGGGGTCCTAAAAGTATTGGGAAAGTTTTGAAAGTTATAAGATTAGGGAGTTAGGTTGAGAGATTTTCAGGCACCACATATTTTTCATTTTTATTTTAGTTTTATATTGAGAGNTATAAAAGAAGGAAGATTGACACTTTGAAAGGGGTCCTAAAAGTACTGGGAAAGTTTTGAAAGTTATAAAATTAGGGAGTTAGGTTGAGAGATTTTCAGGCACCACATATTTTTCATTTTTATTTTAGTTTTATATTGAGAGAGTTGTAAAAGAGAAGAGATTCAAAGGAACTTCAACAGTTTGGTGGAGGACTTCAGATAAGTTTTTATCTTTTATTTTAGATTGTTTTTATTTTAATTGAGACTTGTTGTTGGGTTTAACAATGATTTTTTCTTTTAAACTAAAGTGTGGTTTTGTTTTCTCAATGGATTCTAAGTAGTTTTCTTTATCTTTCTTCTTGAAATGATAAGTAATTAAGTGTTGGATGGAAGTTGTGGAGATATTGATATTTAATGTTGGAAGAAGTTGTGATGATTTAAATTCATGTACTTCATTTACTTCTTGATTTGACCAATCCAAATATTAAAATTTATTGTGAGAACATGTAAGAAACAGGCTGGTATTGTCTCAGTCAACAATTGGAAAGAATCACATGAGGTTGTATGAATGAGAAAGTATTTCATATGNTCAATCCAAATATTAAAATTTATTGTGAGAACATGTAAGAAACAGGCTAGTATTGTCTCAGTCAACAATTGGAAAGAATCACATGAGGTTGTATGAATGAGAAAGTAGTTCATATGATTGAGTGCAAATAAATAGGGAAATATTCATTGAAGGGTTTAGAGTTAGAGGACTTTAAAGTAACAGGTCAAAGCTCCCAACTTGGTTTATTGTTTTAGGTTCTGATACAAGATGTTAGCCCCCAGGTGAAGGGAATCGATTGAACTCTAGAGTGAGAGCTAGTATCTTCCCTGCCTAGCCGGTCTTCAGAANCAAAGCTCCCAACTTGGTTTATTGTTTTAGGTTCTGATACAAGATGTTAGCCCCAGGTGAAGGGAATCGATTGAACTCTAGAGTGAGAGCTAGTATCTTCCCTGCCTAGCCGGTCTTCAGAANTGCATTTAAAGCCTCATAAGAAGATTGAGGTTCTATCATTTGTCCCAAAGAGTTTTCTCTAAACACAGGTGATGTCTGAGAATAATTCATTCCATAATGATCTATCTTCTTCAATATAGTAAATATTTTGGCAGCTAACATAGATATTGCATCAGAATCATGAATACTAGCTACTCTTTTTGGAGTTACACTTTTAGAGAGCCATCAAAAATTGTTAGTAGCCATCTCTTATTTAATGAATATGCTTCATCGAATGCTTTTGACATTAATGATCCACCAANCGCTACACTTTTCACTGAGTGCAATAGTCTCATTATCTACATACCTCCTTTTCTTATTAAGTATAACCTTCATGAACTTCACATTGCTTAAAATTTGTTCTAAAGCTTCAAAAAATGGAATGTTTATCATTAATTTCCTCAAAATTTCCAAGAATTTAGAAAATTGGTTGTCTCTATTTTCTTGCTTCAATCTTTGAGGAAATGGAGGTGATGGTCTTTCGACAGAGATTTTCATTAGTTTAATAGGACGTTCTCCCTCAAACTAAAAATCTTCACTAGATTTTCCATCTTCCACCTCATCTTTTTCAATTTCAACTTCTTGTTGAACTCCATTTTCTAATTCTTTTCCACTTCTTAGTTGAATAGCTTTAATTTTCTCTTTGTTTTTATCTTTAGGATTTACTTCAACATTATTGGGCAATGTTCCTGTAGGTCTATTTTTAAGTGCGGTAGCAATACATCCCAATTGATTTTCCATGTTTCTAATTGGAGCTCCTTGAATTTGTAACTGACTTCCCATTTGCAATATCAATTCTTCCATTGATAACTTTTTCTCCTTACTCTACAAATTATTAAAACCTGAGGGTAATAAGGTTTATAAGCTTGATTCCCTTGATTATTGGAGTTTCCCAATGGGTTCGCAGTATTGTTTCCGCATTGTGAATTTCTAACATTAGAATTATTGTTACTCCAACTAAAGTTTGGATGATTCTTCCGACTAGGATTACAATAATTGGCACAAGGATTATTAGAACGATTGTTTATAGCATTTAAAGCCTCATAAGAAGATTGAGATTCTATCATTTGCCCCAAAGAGTTTTCTCTAAACACAGGTGATGTCTGAGAATAATTCATTCCATAATGATCTATCTTCTTCAATATAGTAAATATTTTGGCAGCTAACATAGATATTGCATTAGAATCATGAATACTAGCTACTCTTTTTGGAGTTACACTTTTAGAGAGCCATCGGAAATTGTTAGTAGCCATCTCTTATTTAATGAATATGCTTCATCGAATGCTTTTGACATTAATGATCCACCAACAACAATGTTAATTATTGATGTAAGAGATTCAACCAACCCATTATAAAAAGTTTGAATTATTAACCAATCTGGCAATGTATGGTGTGGACACTTTCTAAGGATATCTTGAAATCTTTATCATTCTTCATAAATTGATCCCCTTTCAAACTGACAAAAAGATGTGATATCAGTTCTAAGCATAACAGTTTTTTAAGGTGGGAAATATTTTGATAAAATTTTTTTGTGTTAAATCTCCCATGTCCTGATAGATCTAAGTGCTAATGAGTTTAACCACATCTTAGCTTTATCCCTTAATGAAAAAGGAAAAGTCTAAGTCTGACAGCATCATTCGACACTCCATCATATTTAAATGTAGCAAACAATTCTAGAAAATTAATAAGGTGTAAATTAGGATCTTCAGTTGGTGTTCCTCCAAATTGATTATTTTGTATCATTTGGATAATGACAGGTTTAATCAAAAATGAATTGGGAGCTACAGTAGGGTTCAATATACTCAAATGAATTTTATCTGTTATAGGATTAGCATAATCTCTTAAGGTTCTCTGAGGATGCTCATTTTCATTTCCAATATTACTCAAATTGCAAGCCATTTTGCTAAAATAATCTAATTCTTTTTATTGTTTTCAAAATTTTCTAATAATTCTCTCTAACTCAGAATCGTAAGGTACTAAATTTTTATATCTTACACTATGAATAAATAAACAAAGCAAGTAATTAAAATTAAGCAAACACACTTAAATAAAAAAATGTTCAAAACTAAACTATAAACCCTCTTTTTTGTTGTTTTTTTATAATAGAATAAAATAAATTACTAATAATTTTTGTTACTTCCCCAAAATAGTGCCAAAAACTTGATGCAGTTAGATTTAGTGTGTAAATTTTGCAAATATCTTTTAATATTACAAAATACACATGACATATATAACAATAAATACGCAATATAATCCCAACAAAAATACCTTTTATGAAAATAATTTAACTTTAAAAATCTTTTTAAACTGTCAAATCCCCTTTAAAATCAACGCAAGTATACATATCGCTCAAGTAATAAAGGACTCTAATGGAATCCTAGATATTGATCCCACAGGGAAGTTGGAAAAAACTATAAGTAAATTCTTAAAATTGTTTTATAAGTTAAAAATTGAAAAACAAGTAAAGTGTGAAGTTTGAATATTAACTACTAAGGTGAATGTTATATAAAATGCAGTTGAAAGACAGAGTTAATAATCTAAAAACTAAACTTTCAAAAGTAAAATTACAAAAACTAAACAAAGTTTTTGTTGATGGAAGATTCAAATTTAAGAAAGCATCCTTCTCATTTACAATTACTATATGGATTGTGAAGAAATAAAAATCATTTTAAAAATATATATACGAATTGTTTTGTGTCAAATAGGAGCAATCTTATTATTTACCCTCTTCCAAGTGTTATAAAGAACATTAACTAATCCAGAGTTTGGTCCCTAATTCCGTGATTAGGCTGGGAGGATATCGACTGCCACTCCACAACTCCCACTACTCCCTCCCCTAAGGGCTAACAATCTTGCATTAGTTTTCAATCAAATGGACAAAATTGGGGATTTTAATTTGTCACCTTAAAATCTCTAATTCTGCATCCAACAAAGTATATTTCCCTATTTATTTGCACTCAATTCCATGGATGACATACTCTAGCATGAAATTAAATGTGATTCTCCCCCTGTTGTAGAAATCATGGCTCTTTTCAGAACATATATTTCTCAACATGTTTTAACATTTCAATTGACAAGATTAAAAAATAAATGAAGATCGGAGTTCAAATCATCACAAACTATTACATTTAGAATCATAGAAAACAAAATCAATTCTTCACAAAACCATATTTTAAAGTAGGGAGAAAGATAGGGAAGACTACTCATAATTCGTGACAAGGATACGACAAAATATGGATTTCATATATGAAAACAAGTTTATAAAATAAAAGAAATAAAAGTCAAAACTTATCTCACAATCCTTCTCAAGCAAATCCCTGGAAGTTCTCTCCAAGCCTTTCTCTCTTTACAAGCACACTTAATTCTCTCTTAGAAGTGTAATGAAGAAGGAATCTCTTACCTTCCCTCTCCTTTTACAACCCTATAAGAAAATTTCCTCTTCTTCTCCTTGCCTTTCACGTAGGCCCACTTTCTTGTCCTTTTTGTCCCCCTTCAACTCCTTAAAGTCTTCTTCTTTTATTTTGGGTTTCCTCTTTTCAAAAGGAATTCAAAATTCCCTCCAAAAGTCAACTCTTTTGAATTCAGAAGATGTATCATTTTATCAAAGAGACATATCCCTTCATAGAAGAACCTTCTAAAGTGTCTAGATATATTGAATTACTCTAAGTGGTGTTTAGAATAAGTGTCTCTTTGAAAATTCTCGCAAAATTTATCTCAAACCACCTTAATCTACAAAAAGTTGTCTCTGGCGCATCATGTGCCAGCTCTCTGTCAAACGGCGCATCATGTGCTAGCTCTCTGTCAAACGGCGCATCATGCGCCAGTATTCCAAAATTCACTGTTTTGGCTCGAAATTTCATCTTTTTTAGCATTTTTTCTTCAAATACCTAAAAATAATATACATGCAACAAAAATAAGAAAATATCCTTCTTTAAATTGCAATATCACTAAAAATAAGCATAAAATATGAACTTAAAACAGTATATTATTTTGGTGTATCAAGCAGGCTGGAGTAAGATTTGATAGTTGGGAGGAGATATTGCAGCCACTCAAGCCTATTACTAGAGTGAATGTGAAGTTTTATTCACATCATTCAATTTTTGACTGGAGAGGTGGATTTTCCAGTAGTTCAATTGCTTTGACATCTCAAGGATTCACTTCACGTGCTTCTACATCACATAGTCAGACTTCTGGATCTGATTCTATGTCATAAGTATTGTAGAGGATTTTGGACATTGTTAATTATGCTACTGATAAGGCATTAAATTTAGAAAATTTTGCAGAACATATAGATGCATATATGAGGAGACGTAGTGATTATGAAGAAGAATGCAACTTAGTTATGGAAAGCCTCATGAGAGGTAACCAGGGTGCAGTTTTCTCTCAATATCCAAGATATCCATCATGTGAGCCTGCAACTACTTGGCATAGTGATGAGAGTGAAGTTGAGGAAGATGTTGATTAGACTATTTCTTTAGTTTAGTTAGTTTTTTTATGTATTGTTGTGAACAATTTGTGGTGCAGTTATACTGTACTTTTGTTGTGTTTTGAGTTGTATTTGTTAAGACTGGTAGTTTTGTTTGTGTTTTATTTTGTTAGATACTGCTGTGATGTATTTTTACTTATGTGGTAGTAATTATATTAATTATGTTGTTTAGTGTATTTAGTTAGTTTGTATTGAACTTAATTTTGATCTTAAGAAGATTTAGAATATTGTTAATTGTCACTTAGAAACTTTATGCTTTAAATTTTCAATTTACTATTAGATATTTTAATTATGTTGCAATTGTGAATGTTTGTTAATGTGTTTGTTTGCTTTTATGATATCTTCCACTGCATAGAAGTCCAATGAATCTCTATATGCTAAGTAAATTAAATATTGATTAATTTAATTTTTACTCCTGTTTTTAATTTTTGTACTTTAATATTTAGAAAGTAAAAGTTCATGTTAGCATGCTATTTTTAGTTTTCATTCTTGCGTATTTATATATGATCTTAAAATGTTGTATTCAATTAAAAATTTTAGTTTGGGGAGGGGAAGAAAAATTTTCCAAAAACTTGAATTTTATTTGTCCTCAAATATATTTCAAATAAATTTGATTTTGATTTGAAGAAAAATGATCAAGTATATGAAGTTATATTAGGGAAGTAAAATTTTGAGTATTGAAATGAATAAGAGAATTTAGTTAAAATTTATAGTAATGAAGAAAAACTTATAAAGTTAAAAATTTTTAGTGTGGAAATGATAAATATTGATTATCTTTAGTAGGAGAAATTGTATTTTTGAAAATTGTAGAAGAATTAGACATTTATTTTCAAAATTTAAATTTCTTTTATTGAAAGTAATTTTCAAAAACTATTATTACGTTTTTAAGTAAAAGAAATATATCAACTCTTTGCTTTAGGAAAGGAAATGTGCAAATCAAAATAGTTAAAGGCCTATCCAGATATAGTCATCCTTGCCTGAAAAAGAAAAAAAAATATGAAAAAAAGAAGAAAAAAGGGAAAAAAAAAAGAGAAAAGAAAAAAAAAGAGTTGAAAAAGGGAGGAGAAGCTTGAGGATTAGTGCCTAATTAAAAATTNAGTGCAAATCAAAATAGTTAAAGGCCTATCCAGATATAGTAATCCTTGCCTGAAAAAGAAAAAAAATATGAAAAAAAGAAGAAAAAAGGGAAAAGAAAAAGAGAAAAGAAAAAAAAAGAGTTGAAAAAGGGAGGAGAAGCTTGAGGATTAGTGCCTAATTAAAAATTGGTTCCACATCTGATCTTTTTAAAGTATAAGAGTTGAGAAACTCTTAAGCTTAAGGATAAAATATAGTAAGTAAAATTATACTTAATAAAATATAAATGGAGATGATAGAATGCCTAAACTCTATATTTGAAAAATCTACAATATTTCTGAACTAGATAAGGACTCATATTTTCAGACTTCTTTACATTAAAAATTTCTAAACTCTATGTTAGTCTCATTTTCTAATAGTTTTTTTCTAAATTGGACTACTATATTTCTACATCAACATTTTAGAAACTCCTAAAGAAACTCATATACATAATCTACTTATTTAGTTTTTAAAAGATTCGAGTGTCACTTGAGGACAAGTAACATTCTAAATTTGGGAGATTTTGATACACTTAAAATATATAGTCTTTCAGTACACATTTTTATACCTATTTTTCAGATATTGCGCTTTAATGAAAGGTATTTGTGTATTTTTCTTTGAAATATAATAAAATGGATGAAAAATAGTAAAAGAAGTGAAAAAAGATTAAATTTGGAGCAAAAATGAAGAAGGTGAAAAAAATTAACTGAGGCAACTAAGTGCTTAAGACTGGTGCTTACACACTAATTATATAGAGAGAGTCGCGCCTAAGCATCAGGTACCTGCACTTAAGCACCAGAAGTATTTGTTTGATGATTTATTGAATTTTGATGAATTTTTGAAGAGGTGTTTGAAGTAACCCTTGATAAAAATGTGGGAAATAGTTCATGGACTCAAAAATTCATTCAATTGGCTTTTGAAAGGAGGCAACTTTTAAAAAATTCATTAAATGACGACACATTTTGAAGAGACACTGATACGTCTAAAATATATAGTGTTTTTAGACACATTTTTATACCTTTTTTTTGAGATATTACGCTTTAATGAAAGGTATTTTTGTATTTTTCTTTCAAGTACAGGTAAAAGGTGAAAAATGCTTAAAGGAGTGAAAAAGGATCAAATTTAGAGCAAATAGGTGAAAAATTGAGCAAAAGTGTTTTGGCGCCTAAGTGTCAAATCCAGCGCTTATGTGACGGTTAAACAGAGAAGGCCGCGCCTAAGCGCTAGAGGCCCCGCGCTTAAGCGTCAGTGGCAGTTATTGGATGAGTAAATTTGATTTTTATAAATTTTGAAGAGGTTTTTTAGGCACNAAAAATTCATTAAATGACGACACATTTTGAAGCGACACTGATACGTCTAAAATATATAGTGTTTTTAGACACATTTTTATACTTTTTTTTGAGATATTACGCTTTAATGAAAGGTATTTTTGTATTTTTCTTTCAAGTACAGGTAAAAGGTGAAAAATGCTTAAAGGAGTGAAAAAGGATCAAATTTAGAGCAAATAGGTGAAAAATTGAGCAAAAGTGTTTTGGCGCCTAAGTGTCAAATCCAGCGCTTATGTGACGGTTAAACAGAGAAGGCCGCGCCTAAGCGCTAGAGGCCCCGCGCTTAAGCGTCAGTGGCAGTTATTGGATGAGTAAATTTGATTTTTGTAAATTTTGAAGAGGTTTTTTAGGCACCTATTAGCTTAATAGGTGGTTACAACCACCATGGACAAAAATTATTGCGAAAGGATGCATCTCTTGGGGAAATACATCGAATCAAGACACATTTTGAAGAGATAACAATGCATCTTTTGGAGAATTATAAAAGAAGGAAGATTGACACTTTGAAAGGGGTCCTAAAAGTACTGGGAAAGTTTTGAAAGTTATAAAATTAGGGAGTTAGGTTGAGAGATTTTCAGGCACCACATATTTTTCATTTTTATTTTAGTTTTATATTGAGAGAGTTGTAAAAGAGAAGAGATTCAAAGGAACTTCAAGAGTTTGGTGGAGGACTTCAGATAAGTTTTTATCTTTTATTTTAGATTGTTTTTATTTTAATTGAAACTTGTTGTTGGGTTTAACAATGATTTTTTCTTTTAAACTAAAGTGTGGTTTTGTTTTCTCAATGGATTCTAAGTAGTTTTCTTTATCTTTCTTCTTGAAATGATAAGTAATTAAGTGTTGGATGGAAGTTGTGGAGATATTGATATTTAATGTTGGAAGAAGTTGTGATGATTTAAATTCATGTACTTCATTTACTTCTTGATTTGACCAATCCAAATATTAAAATTTATTGTGAGAACATGTAAGAAACAGGCTGGTATTGTCTCAGTCAACAATTGGAAAGAATCAC
>JXCR01041567.1:0-13126 GCA_002079205.1 Phalaenopsis hybrid cultivar
GGCTCTTGCAGGTTCAAATGAGCCAACTCAAAGTTGGGCATGTCATGAATTAAATTTAACTTGACCATACTCAATGTTAACCATCTTGTGTAAAACAATGTAGAAAACAAAATCACATAATAAATAAATAATCAAATATGATGCGTTATATGTGGTTCAACACAAATTTGCATATGTCCACAATGAGGGGTTATTCCATTCAACACACAGGGAGAATGAAAATACGACAGAGATATAGTTACAACTTCACACACTAAAATTAACCTTAACATTTCCTATAAATAAGAGAGAATTAGGGCACACAATAATTTACCTTTTATATAAACAAAGTCTTTCATATAATAATCTTCACATCATCTCTCACTTTCAGATAAGTGGGAGATGACCAAATGAGTTTCAACACCAAAATGATTGCACTAAAAGGGTTGCCTACATACCCCTACTCCCAAGTGAATCACGGTTAGAGACTCCTGATCAGCTCCTAAGTCATTTAGTAGGCTCTGCAATCATATCAATTCCTTCATTGCCTTGTGACTGTCATGTACTTAACCTTCGTAGTAGATAAATTAACAATTGACTAAAGAATCAATCTCCAACTGACTAGATTTCTTTTCAATGTGAATATATAGTTAGTCATAGATCTACACATATCCATATCACCTATATAGTCTTTACTAGTGTAATCTACACATAAATCAATAGTTAGTCATATGTCCAGAGAGTTACTTCTTTATCTTATCAACCTCAGTATGACTCACAGATGTAATCAACATATAGGAGCAAGTAGATGAACTCACAATTGGGCAGCTGACCCAAAATTTGACAAGCTTACAGTAGAATCGAGCGTCTCGCCAAGACAAATCCAATGAGCCCAAGATCCTTCAATTTTTGTATTGCTAAGGCACTCAAATATCCACGGAACATCGTCCGTTCTAGGTAATCTCTTCGAGCCATCTAATGAAGTGGTATGAATTTCTTCTTTATTTGCAGAAATGTCTCTCATAAATTCTATAAATAGATCCCTATCACCTTTTTGAGAGGAGACAAAGACCTTAAGCCAAAAGAAGACTGAAGCTTAGAGAAGAAGCTGAAGTCTAACAATCCCTTATGCACCGTAGATTTTGCGAATGTCTCTCACTATTACAAACGTCAACAACCACTGACGGTCACTGTCAGCCGTCCTATGCTCGTTACAGTGAAGCTCCAGGAGAAATCAAGTCTTGTGTTGCGAAGCAAAGAAGCACCATGTGAAATAAGAAAAAACTCTGTAGAATCACAAAACATCCTATGGAGCAGCGCATCACCTCGAACATCATGAAAATTTTGAAGATGGTGTTTTGAAGCTCTAGCAACTACTCCCCGCCGCGACCGCTCTATACCGCGGGGCAATAGTCACTTTTATGAACGATCGTTGTAACTTAGAAAACTATGTAACCATTTCTCGCTCGTGGGACAGTGATTGTAAGTGTAATCATCAATTCATAGTTGATCATGTGGTTTTTGCCCTTTTTGAGTTTTCAAGTAAAGATTTTTGATAATTTTACCTGTCATTTTTATCTACTTAGTGTTTTTTGCAACACTGATACGATTATTCATTACTGTGTTGTCATGAATTCCCCGACACACATTAAAGATTAAATTATATTTTTATTAGAGCCACCTTGCTCCCAAAATCAAAGTCAACAAAAGACTAAAAAATAAAGATTAAAAATATAGAATTTAAACGATTTTAATTAAAAAAAGCAACATCAATTTCTAACAAAACTTGTTCATATTTCTTTCATCTTCAAAGATCAAAATCCCCCCCAAAAGAAAAAAAAATCAAAACCCAAAAAAATCCACAACAAAACCCCCTAAAACCAAAACCTAAACATATTTTTCTTNTATAGAATTTAAACGATTTTAATTAAAAAAAGCAACATCAATTTCTAACAAAACTTGTTCATATTTCTTTCATCTTCAAAGATCAAAATCCCCCCAAAAAGAAAAAAAAAATCAAAACCCAAAAAAATCCACAACAAAACCCCCTAAAACCAAAACCTAAACATATTTTTCCTCCCCATTCTAACTACAAATCAACAATACCGCCCGCCGGTCGCATTCGACAACTTCCTCCCCACGGCCGCAGCAGGCATCTGCTCTCGCCGGAGCAGCCACCGCTCCACTTCCGCGCCGCAATCCACTCCATCGTCCTCAACCGCCGTTCCACCGCCGGATCGACCATAAAGTCGGCTTCTGCGTCGCCCGGCGCCGACCGGAACATTCCGCAGCGCGCCGCCCGCTGTCCAATAGCGGTGGCAAGCCTTGCAAAAGTGTCGGGGTTGGTTCACGTTATAGTTGTTGAAGTAGCAGAACTTCGTTTCCTTGCTCTTACACCGGGGGCACGCCAAATCGCCGGCAGCCGGAGAAGATTGAGCCGGCGGCTCCGGCGGCGAGTTTTTATTGAGGCGATTTTCGTCGGCGACGATCACTGTGCCGAAGAGCTTGAAGGCTGCCGATTCTTCGCCGATTTCGGCCATAATCGCCGGTGAGAGAGAGAGAGAGAGGGAGAGTGTGTGTATTGGGGAGAAACAGCCATAAGAGGACTATATAAGAACAGAGGCATTAGGTTCTTTATTGTATTAAAAAGGGGGCTGAGGGAAACTGCCGGCTTTGATTAAACAAACAGTATAAATTTATGTACAAACATATCACANGGAGAGTCTGTGTGTATTGGGGAGAAACAGCCATAAGAGGACTATATAAGAACGGAGGCATAAGGTTCTTTATTGTATTAGAAAAAGGGGGCTGAGGGAAACTGCCGGCTTTGATTAAACAAACAGTATAAATTTATGTACAAACATATCACATGATAAAAGTGTTAATAAATAGTAATCAACATACACCAATGCTTATCTAGATTAGTATCCTCTCTAGAAATCATGATAAATCAACCTTATATAATTGCCTTGTTTTAATAATATATTATGTATTTTAATATAGATAGTTGGGAATAATTTCATTAAAGTTTGAAGTGGATTTTTTTAAAATTTAATTAATTATTGCATCATATGCTCTCTATTATGGAATTAGGAGTTGAATGATGTTTAGACCTTTTCAAAATATTAGGATGATAACAACAAACTAATTATCTTATTTTAAATTCTTTAGAGGAAGAATATTTTAATACCATAAAATTTTAAGAGATGACATCAAGAGGGTTTAAATTTTAAGAGCCAACATCAATGGGCTTTTTCCTCCAAAGAAAAAGCTCCATTGAATGCCTACAAAAAATGGTTGTATAGGCCTTTCAGAAGAGAGAAGCATAAGTATGAATTATGGTTTTGCTATTTAGTGTAATGTGCAGAATTTTGTCTTAACTTCAAATTTAAATGTGCTCATTGGAGAAAGTATTAGATTGGTTATATTCTTGATGAATACTTTGTGAGACATATTTAAGGCCACCGATAAGAATGCTAGTTTTTTAATTATGAGAAATTATAGGTATTGCATGCCGGAAGACACACAGAAACAAAGTAATACTTTAACGACCTTAGCATTACATGAAGATGCAACACAAACAGAGATAAAATAAAAAAAGTAGGACGACACACCAGAGTTTTTACGTGGAAAACCTTTAGAAGGAGAAAAAATTACGGGGTATAACACAATCAAAATAATACACTAAATATTTGTAAGTACATATGTGCACTCTTCTCATAAATTACAGAAGATGAAATTAAAAAAACTAATAATTATATATATATATATATATATAATAGTTCATCTATAATAGTCGTAATTGGGCTACAACAAATGTAGTTGGCCACAAAGATTGTAGTCAATATCTACAATAATGATAGTTGGTCACAAAGATTGAAGTTAAAATTTGTAACTTTAGTAGTAAACAATAAATGCCGTAGTTGGTTGTTGCGTAGGAAGTAGTTGGCCAAAAGGTCATGATTTGAAGCTAGAATATAGTCAGTTGGTCACAGAGAACATAGTTGATGACTGCAATACAATCAACTGACCATATAGACTATAGATGAAGTTGTAATTGTAGTAATCAACCATATATACAAAAGTTGGTTGTTGCATAGACAGTAGTTGACCACAAAGGTCATGGCAGAAAATTGCAATATTGTCGGTTGACCATAGAAACCATAGTTGGTGATTGCAATAGCATCGGTTGACCATAGATGTCGTAGTTGGAAGCTATAACAACAGTAGTTGATCACATAAGTCATAGTTGGTAACTGCAATATTATCAGTTAGTCAAATAAGTCATAGATTGGTGACTACAATACTGTTAGTTGATCACATAGGTCATAATTAGAAGTTATAATAGTAGTAGTTGATCACATAAGTCATAGTTGGTGATTGCAATATTGTCAGTTAGCCATATAGACTAAAGTTGGTCACTGCAATATTGTTAATTGGCCACATAGATCGTAGTTGAAAGCTGTAATAATAGTAGTCGACCAAAAATGTCATAGTTGATGATTGAAACCCTTCTCTCAGGGAGAATAAAATTATAATTTTACACCAAACATTGCATCTGTCTTTATATAATTTAAGAAAAATAGAAGTATTAGGAAAACTATCATATTCTAGCTACAATGATTATAAGCTATGGTCACCGATTGTTCGTGGTTGGTTGCAGAAGTTAGTGCTGGCAAGTGGTGGAAGATGATGGCTAATGTGTGGTGGTCGAAGGTAGCCCACATATGATATTATAACCAATTTGGAAGGTCGACCGTGTCAGGGTGGCCGAGTGAACCAATGTTCAAGGTTGACCATACTAGAGCGGTCGGTTGAACAAATGTGCAAAGCTAACCGGGTTGGAGAAGCCATCGAGCCAATGTGTCATGTCTACCGAGTTGGAGTGGTCGATTGGCACCAAATGGTCCATCGAACAAGTCGTGGAGTCTGAATGATGCCGAAATGACATGTGTGTTATGTTTCATGTAAAACAGAAAATAATTAAGCATGCAACATAATGCAATAAATGTGCACAATAACAAACCATACTCATCCTATCGTACTCTCATAGGAACCTAAAGTTGGCGTGATGAGATCGTAGTAACCAGTCCATTACTTAGAAATAGAGGGCCTACTTTCCAAACTAATAGGCACAAAGTGAAAGATTTTTCGTGAGAGTTTGTTTTCATGAAGTGAAAAATCTTCCATGAACATAGCTTTTGGAATGACCTAAAATCCATTCATCAAGATTTAAGGTCGTGAAATAGTCACAGGAGAATTTTGTTTTCCTGGAACGGTGGATTTTTGGTGCTATAGGTTTAAAGGGAAGTCACTCAGGATTCGTTGGGGATTTTCCACGAAAGCTCCTAACCTAAAAGACCTCTGTCTAGTACGAAATTACTAGTCCTTAGATCTCTAAAATCTAGCCTAAGGGATCTAAGGAAAAGAAATGCAAGAGTTTTAGGATATCTCACCGACACGGAGGTTGCAAACATGTTCTCTTTTCTCATGCGAAGCCCGCTCTGACGTCACCTGAAGGGATGAAACTCTCCTCGCTGTAGTAGAGATGAAGAAGTTCCAAGACTCTAATCTTCAAGCTCCCTCTCTGATGGAAGGGAGATGATGCTTTCTTTTTCATGGGAGAGTTGAAAGGTCGCCAAAAGCCTTCTCCTAAGTGTGGAAGAAGATCTCCTCTTTGGATGTAAGGATGAAGCCTCCAAAGAACTCACCCTTACTTCCTTTTTAAAGATATGGTGGAGGGAATGGGATGTTTGATGGAGGAAATGAAGTAGAAGAAGAAGAGGAGGAGGAGGAAAAAGAAGATAGCTCTCTCTTTTTCTCTCCAAGGCCTCTTAGTTTTCTTAGCTCTCTCCTCTCTCCAAGAAACCTTCAAAATCTTATGTTAGGCATGCAAAAAGCTTTCAAGTGACTCCCTCTCCTTGTGCCACCTCATTTCGTTATGTAATGAGAGTGTGAAACATCTGTTTTTATGATAAAGTAACTAATATAAAATATGGGGTTAGTTTAAATAATATAAGTGCAATTTATCACTAAAAGCACCAATTTAATGATAAATAATAAAGTATTTGTTAATACCACATGTGGGTGCAAGTGGAGAGGACAAAAAGTCAACAAATTTGGCCTATAGCTGAATTTGGTGGCTCGGTGCACGCTTGTGCTTGCGGGCTCGCTTGCAAGCACTAAGGTTTGTTGGCGCGCACGCGGACTAGTGGAGGCTGGATTTGGTTAGCGCCGACGAGCAGGAGCCTGAATTTAGGATGGATTTGCCTAGATTTTGCAAGCATTGGCAAGTGGGAGCCTGAATTTGGGCTGGATTTGCCTGGATTTGCCAAGTGCCGATAAGTGTTAGCAAGCAGAGGGCTTGGCCAAAAGGGTAGATTTGGCTAGCGCTGGCAAGCCTTGAAAAATCTGCTGGCAACTGGGAGTCTTGATTTAGGTCGGGTTTTCTTGGATTTGGTAAGCGCACTAGCAAACGCTGGCATGCAGAGGACTTGGCCAAGAGGCTAGCTTTGGCTAGGAGCGCAAATGCTCGAACAATCGGCTGCGCGAGAGTACAGAGAGTGGGCTGACCCGCCAATGCTTTTATTTGCATGTGTTATGTCGAATTAAACTTGTGCATGAAACTCATCAATATGGGTGTCCACCTAGGTAAAATGGACATTCCAGACGTGCTCAAGCATTCAGTTTCATCATCCGAGGCCAGGTTGGCCTCGATCTGAGTGCACCATGTTAAATGAGATCCGTGTACGAAACCCAAACAATATAGGTGTCCTTCTTGGCTAAAATCAATGTCTTAAATGCGCTCAAGCAATTTGTTTTATTGTTTGAGATCATTCGGGCAAATTTCATCGAGGAACGGGCTGATTTGGCCTCGATTTATGTGCATCGCGTCAAATGAGATTCGTGCACAAAACCCTATCAATATGGGTGTCCACCTCAAGTAAAATTGAAATTCCAGGCATGCTTGCACAAACCATTTTGTCGTCTGATGCTATTTTAGCCTTGATTTACACACGCCATACCGAACGAGACATGTGTACGAAACCCAAACAATATGGGTGTTCTTCCTAGCTAAAATCAATGTTCCGAACAATCTCGCATGGTCTATTTTATTGTTCGGGTATATTTCGTCAACGAACAAGCTGATTTGGCTTTGATTTGTGTGTCACATCAAATGAGACCCGTGCACAAAACCTCATCAATATGAGTGTTCATCCAAGGTAAAATTGACGTTTCGTGGCCACAGGTCAGTTTGTCATCGAAATGCATGCACCGTGCCAAATGAGACTCATGCATGGAACCCAAACAATATGAGTATTGTTTTCTAGGTAAAATCGACGTTTCAGGTGCACTTCTACTAGTTCATTTCGTCGTCCGAGGTTATCCAGACAAATTCTTCGACGGGCATAGTAAACCATTGTGCAGGTAAACTAGTTCGAAATCTTGACTCTCTCCAAAACGTACGCAAGTGGGTCCCATAGCCCCCTTTGACTGCGGGAGGCTCTGATGATGACGTGAGGCTTCCAAACGAATGGTGCACGACTTTTAAAAGTTAATATGAACAACCTATGTGTCGTATGTTGAGACTGATTCCACCTGATAGTTGGATTTCCGTAAAGCTTAAATTATCACTGATTCCGGTTTTGTGTCCCGAACATATGCCATAAGGTCTGAACGGATGTCTTGAGCTACGAGAAGTTATGCATAGTAAATAGTCAGGTGTCACTCAGGTGGACATCCTACATGATGCCAACAATAATGAGAACTTGTCACTCATCTATTTAATATAAATTCCTTAATTTTTTATATTATGTTGGTAATTTCACTACTACAAACTGAAAGCATAATTATACTTAAATATCAAATACATCTTATTTCAATGATCAAACATCTTCAAAAACTAGGAGAGATGATAAGATTCCTCGCTACAAATAGAGAAGCTATTTTGGATGAAGCCAGAAGTGCTATTTCAAATATGAGCGCTTCTTCTTTTGCAAATCAATGGTACCTTTTACCATAGAAAGGATATTTTCATTACAATACATCCTTATAAAATTAATATTTTCAGTCATTTTAGATGTACAATTGCAAACTGAACAATGGACCCTCCATATGAATTTCAATCATTTAAAATTGATGATATTTGCAACGTTATAAGTAAATTTACTCCTAATGACTTCCCATAACAAGAAAGTTATTTAAATCTCTTATTCACATTTAAAATTGAAGCATATCAAATTCAAGTTCTTAGAAATTAGAATCCCTTATCTTTGTCAAATGTTAATAAACAGGACAAAATCAATGATACATTCTCCGTTCGTTTGATTGGATTAGTTGGTCCTAACTCTCAATATTTTGATCATAACAAACACAAAATCATTTTCAACAATGAAAATTATGGAGATCATGATGATTTTCTTATAATTTCACTTAAGTATATACTAAGAAAGATATTATATGAAGTTATGAGGTAAAATTTATCTAATAATAATAAAATGGCACTGATTAAAAAAGTTTAATCCTCCCACTGGTTGTCTCCTCTCCCAAAAGTATTAACTATATGATCTGCCACTGAGACAAACCACACAATCTGATTTGCTTAATGATTGAAATGTAATTTTCCTTCTAACTTTTTCTACAATGAGTGGGTTAATCATTTTCCTACTCCATAATATGAGACGCTCCAACAAGTTCTTTAATAAATAAAGTTGAATCACTACAAAAATCTAATTCTCTAAGCATTAAAGTGGTAGATCTCCTTAATCTTAAACTTCATGGCATCATACTTTTACAATCTTGTTATGATGTTTATTTATTGCAATGAAAATGCCGAAATTTAAATATAGAAATGATGAGTGCTAGAAAATTTGAGCGGTAAAGTAACAGATTATCGTCTTAGCGTGGTACGAAGATTCAACAAACACTCAGAAAAGAGAAAACAACTAATAATTACACTAGAAGTTTTTACGTGGAAAACTAGGAAAAGAAAAAACCACGACGCCTGGCATGGCTGAAGAGTTCTGCTATTAAAAGATGAGCATAGTCGCGACTGCTCTTCTCACGATCGGGATATGGTCCGACTGGTGGTGGTCGAAAGTGGTCGGCGGAAGTGGTGTCGGAGTTTAATTTCTTCTCGAAGCTTCAAGGTCTTTATCAAGTCTCAAGCTTTCCTCCCCCTCCTCGCATGAGAAGGGTGGAGCTCTATTTAAAAAGTTATGAGTGCAATTAATATAAGAATATGAATTACTTTGATCAGACAACTCAGATGACTTCTCTTAATAAGATTGTATTTGATGAACATTTGAGTTTCTTAATGATGTTGAAATTGAGAGATCTTGGGCTCGTTGGATTTGTCTTGTCAATACGCTCGATTTGACATCAATATTCTTATAACCTTCAAAATATGTCCAAAAAACTTTCAAATAATGTTTAATAGCTTAATATGTGCTTGATTTGATTTGGATTGGACCAATTTTTGCAACATTGGGTTCTTCTTGTCAATCCGGTGAATTTGACTATAAGCTTGCTAAAATTGGAGTTCTTGATAAATTTTTATCAAAATTTGAATATTTTTTACTCAAAAAGTCATCTCAAGATCCGTGTCATGTCTCTAGATTCGTGCAAGAAGAAGTAGCTTTGTTAAAGATGTATCAATAAACATCACTAAGTGCAAAGCATATGAAAAGTTAATTTTGAAAAAGTAGAAGCCACAAGCAAAATAAATACTCCAAGATTTACTTTGTTCAACTTTAACCATGCATATCCACTAAGGATCACTCACCTATCATTCTGAAATTCTATCCATACTCAATGAAAATACAGAAGAAGCCTACAATAAACTCTCTCATATAAGACTAACTCTTATGTGAAAAATTAGTCCAAAATTTAGTTTTACAGCAAAAAAATATGTTTATGTATTCTTACTTGATTATTGCTAATTCTATACTCTTAAATACAATTCTACCAAAATTGCTCTATTCCTCTCACCTTGTTCCATAGAATTATATTTTGCCTCTAGTTGATTACTCATACTTAGTTCTTTTTCTTAATAAACATAAATATGTACAGTTAAACAACAGGTTCGAGTGATCACCTTGCTCGAAAAATAAATTGCTATAGACGTTAACATTATTTTACCGTGTAATTTTTAGGCTCTGTTTGAATCATTCAAAATTGCAAAATTAAAATTAAATGAAACATAACTACTTCATATGATTCAAAAACACGAAATTACCAAATTTCAAACTTTTTATTAATTTTTTTTTTTCATTTAATTTTCAAGTGTCCAAGCAATGCATCATAATTCATTTAGTACTATTTTTTTAATGGAAGTATATTTATAAGAAAAAAATATTGCAAAAGAGAAAATCCTCCTCATTCACCACCACCACTTGTCCACCGAAAAGAAAAACCCCCAAAAACAAATCCAAAGCGGCGCAAGCTTTTCGCTTTACATGGAAAGTACACGCCTTCAATTTCTACTTCTTCCTCCGAAAGGTTTTCTTTAAAGAAGTATTGATTGGTTTGGTCGCAAACGGCACGTTGCCACGATAATTTTATGGGGGCATTTACCATCATACCCACACAATTCTAATTTATTTAGATATACAACACTTATACATTCATATTTATTTGCACGTCACTCAAATTTTTATCATCATATAAAAAATAATGAAGTGCACATTTTCATGCATAGGTTTATGACACCAAGATTTTATAAGTGCAAATATCGAATTTTGGGTGTTACATATATAAATATATAACAATTAGGAGGTAAAACACTAAATAATAAGTTTTAGGTGTTAGAAAAATAAATAGAGTAGTTTTTTGTGGTATGTATGTAAATCCAAAGCCAAAAAATAAAAAATAGTATGAATATAAGAGAGATATCTATGTTATATTTGGTAAATATAAATGTATGGAAGGTAAAGTAAAATCTCTAGTATTTATTAGCTGATTAAATATAGTATTTTGTATACTTGAGTGGAAGCTGAATGTGCCCAAGCAGAGAAAGGGCATATTATCAATGCACAAAATCTTTCATGCTTTATGAAAGGCTATGCAAAAGCAATATTGACTCATAAAGTGACTTGATCAAAAAGATCAAATTGTTATTCCTGATTTTTAAGCAATCTTGATACTTAAGCTTTGTTTGGTTTGAAGATATTAGACATATTTTTTAGAAAAATTTAAGCTTTTGAAATGAAATATCTATATAAGATTGTGAAATAAAAATGCATTTCTATTGCATTCAATACCCTCAAACTAGGTGGTAATCGAGCTTAGTAAGACTTTCATGAATATGTTTGTACTTAGCTTGCTTGTATTTTTTTTTAATAATCTAATTTGGTTTGTGCTTAATTTATTTATATTAATTGAATAAATACTTTCTAGGGTTCGTAAATAAGTTAAAAATTCAAAAGAGTGCTTAATTTTTCATTTAAGTTATCAATAAATGATTTTAGAAGTCTAAACATATAAGTAATCAAATAAATTTTTAATTAGTATCTCACTGATTCGGCCGAACTAAATAAGATAATATATTAGTTACAAACAAACTTTCTTGTAATTGAATAACATAAATAAGAAGTAACAAACTTGTTAATTGAAATAAATGAGTAAGAAAGGATTGAATTAAAATTTTATGCATGTTGATGTTAAATTATAATGTATTACTATTAAATGTATAGTTAAATAAGTTTTAATCAATTAAATTTTATTGAAATAATATATCATATAAATGTAGAATATTTAACACTTAACTTATTATTAAAAAAGCAAATGAATTTATCTATAAACTTTAATAAACAAGTCAAATCGTGTTTAAATTTGATCCATTTACCTTTCAACTTATTTATTTAATAATCTAAACAAACTTGATCAAGTATTAATCAGGCCAAGTTCCATCGGTTCATTTAGAATCGTGCCTTAAACCAAATAGTGTCTAAGGTTAGGTTTTAAGGAATTTGAGGAACAAAAGTTTATTCTATTTTATAGTTTTATATTAGATACTTACATTTATTTAAAAACTATAGGAATACCAACTTATTTTAAAGTTCTAATCATTTTCTTTGAGACTCAAATCTCTTTTTCACAATAAATAAAAACAAATTAACTTTTAAAGCAACTAAATATATTATAATATATTAAATATATTTTATTTTAAGTAGAAGCATACATAAAAAATTTTAAAAACAGCCCCTAAGTTGTTTATTTTTTTTATTTTGTGAGCTAAGTCTTAACCAACGAAATGAAGTGCCGTTTAATCTGGATTATTAGATTTGCTTATAAGTTAAAATAAGCAAACAAAAGTCTAAATAAATAAGTAGTCGAATAAACTTTTAATATTGACATAACAAGCAGGCTTTTGCATGGGATTCCAGTCTCCCAAGCTTTATTTTATTATTGAGGATACAACAGTACATGATAGAGTGCATCTCATGTCAATAAAATACAGGACGCTGGAGAAACATAGCCACACTTTTGACACAAAGTGCACAGAAAATATGAAAGTGGTGACATAAATACATATTCGTAAAGCATACGTATTATGATACACATATATTTAAACTTAAGCATAGGGGATGATGATGAAATTTAACCAGTGTTCTGCAAACCCGCAGCTATGCCCTTCATGGTCAAGATAAGGGTGTCTTCCAGCCCAGGAGCATATTCACTTGTGGGATTAAGCTTAACCAGTTCAGCAGCCGTATTGTTGGAATTTGATTTCTCGTTCGATATATGAGGTATTGCGTAGTTTGGTTCCCTGATCCGTTTCAGTGTGAAGGCTTGGTAAACATTCAGAGTTGTAATGTAGGGGACGCGGAGCCGGAGTCTCTGTTTCAAGTAGGGATCACCTTCTAAAAGACTTTTGTGACCAGCCACCTATGGGGGAATTCATACTTAGTTCATATATGTAAACAAGCAAGCAAAACATGTACAGATGAATGGAAACAATATGAATAAGCTGTATGAATCATTTTGTCCATTCCTTTGGAGTGTTGCTCGGGGTGTCAACATTTATTTTGATTAAATCTTAGGCACAAGTTCTAACTTTCCTATTTTTATTCCACCTGATCTTTCAGATCTATAGCACTAGTTTTATTTTTCTATCTTATTGATACCTCCTTTATCCTCTAATGCA
>JXCR01041571.1:0-18615 GCA_002079205.1 Phalaenopsis hybrid cultivar
AACTAAATTGTAGAGCTCCTCTGCCCTCCACCTAAGCACCACAATGCACCCAAATATTTGCCATGAGAGCCACTCATGGCCATTTTTATAAAAATTCCCCTCCACAGCAATGAGAGGTGTGCTAAAAATTTCTTAGAGAGAGCCCCCCAAACTTCTCACGGAGCTTCTCTAAGATCCCTTTAGTGCAATCTAACCCTCTTCCCCCACTGAATTCCACTTAAGCTCAATTTTGAGCTCAAACCTCCGCCAAAAACTAGGATATAGCTCATTACACTTCCACGGTCCACTAAACTTCAATTACTTGTGCCACTCCTTCACAACCAAGAAAGAAGCCAAAGCTCCATAAAATCCCCCTTCTACAAAGCCTCTACCATAACTCTAAACGAACACCCAAATCCGATCATCATCAAAATTATATCTAAGCCTTAGATCAAGACCAAAGACTCAATCCCTAGCCTCTTTGGAGCATAACGAACGTGTCGAGACCCTCTGATTGAAGCTTCACTTCTTAGAGCAAATTTATAAAACTTTTCTTCCTCTCGAGCCCATTTTGATTCTCCATTTAATTAGGCTTAATTTAATTGCATGATTACCATATGGATGTGTTTGTTGTACTTAGACGAGTCCATAGGATTAAACCCAAAGTGATTTGGTTGAGTCTAGGCTGAGATCTTAAGGTTTTAGTGTAGATGGTCACGGTATCACTCCTTTGGGGATGATGACGGGGAGCCGTTGGAACAAGCGTGTATCAAATGGACGGAGGAGATCGAGCAGGACAGCGCTTCGGAACATAAAAAGTCGGCCGAGTCAGCAGCTACGTGGATGACAGCGTCCAACTAGAGTGCGCCACGCGTGCCTTTGGAGCTGCCTAGGATCTAGTAAGCACGTGATGTTTGAATTGATAAATATGAATTTCTCTTATTTATTTAAATACCCCTAACTTAAAAATTCATATCTTGGTGTAGAAAATCACAAAAATAAAATAAAAATACCCTCTTGCTCATTGAATGGCGGAGAATAATGTGGAAATAATTTTAATTACATTTGATGCATATTTTATTTTTAAATAATTAAACACTGATTTAAATGTTTTAATTCTCCATGCATGTAGGAACATTATCATGGCTTGAAATTTTAACATGTTGTTGCCTCTGTCACGGGGAACATTCTCTAATTTTTTCAAAGTCAAACGAGGTTCCTAGACAAAGATCCATATTTTTTAAGTTTGTGTCTTCTATTTGCATAAATTAATCATGATAATTATCATGTTGATTAAAAAATTCTATGAAAATTTTGAAAGGTTTGCTAAGACTAGAGAACCCTTTGAAAAATTTCTCATAAGTCAAGTCATTTAAAATGCACCTAATCTTCACAAACCCTAAATAAATAAGATAATGAATTTTAAAAAATATAAATTACAAAATGACTTGATTTTTCATCTCCACTATTTTTTAGGATCGAGAGAACTCTCCATAAAAATTTCAAAGCATTTTAAATTAATTTAATAAGTTAAATTGATTTTTCAAGTTAATTAACATTTTTGGCACAAAAATAATTTTTAAAAATCAAAAATATAACTTAAAAAATTATAAAACTTGTTTTTTTGTGTTTTCTGTGATTAGGGGTATTTTCTAAAAATAAAATGATATTTAAAATAAAAACTTGATTTTTAGCCTATTTTAAATATTTAAATAATTAAAAATCCATAAGAATCACAAAAATAATAAATTTATGGACATGTTCTGAATTGTTTCCTAAGCACTTAGGAACAATTGAGACATTTTTCCTGGTTTTCCAAATAAAGATATTGAATTTTAAAGCTTAAAAATGATGTTTAAAGGCTAAAATGGGTTTTCATTAAATTAATTCCAATAAATAAAATAAAACTCAAAATAATATAAAATATATTCCTATGAGTTTTCTGACGTTAGGGAGATTTTTCAAAAATATAAAACTTAATTTTCCCCATTTAAAATAGTTTATATTTAATAAATACCCAAGAACTTAAAATAATTTGGTCCAAAGGTTTCTCTAGTTTAGGTCTATCTCCAGTAAAAATTTTAAGGGATTAGGATATACCTTGATCAAGTTAGGAATTTTCTTTGACAATTCTTATTTTTTCATGAAAATAATTATATAAAATAAATTAAATTTTGAAAAATCACATTTTTCTCCTCTGATGACTTAATTGACCCATTAATGAGGTAGAATAAAAATTTCAAAGTCATTTGAATTGAATTTGACAAATTATGAAGTGGTAGAGCCTTAGGAGCAAATGTGTAATTTTGGAAATTTATCCTTAATTAATATTTAGGCTTAATTCTAGGAGGGAAATGGGTAACCTCTGATCTTAATTTGGATGTTTGAAACACAAGGTGTTAATTGGTAGAAACCAACCTCACTTTTTTATTTGAAAAGATAAGTTGATGAATTTCTAAATTATTAAAATTTGGAAGTTTATTAAAATAAAATGAACATAAGGCGTAGGGGTATAACTCTTTGAAGTCAATAACTAATCAATTTAATACCACTATTTTGATTTTCAAATAAAATTTGAATCATGAATTAGGACCACCCAAAGCTTGATCTTTTCAAAACTAATTAAGGCACTCATCTAGGTCTTAAGTGCTTAGTAGTGACTTAAGCTAAATCAGGTTTCATTTAAATGAGGATTAGAAAAGTAAATATCATTGAAAATTAGAACATATTTCAAACACTACAAGCTCAATTATAACAAAAATTTGGTTAAGTGTTCCAATAACACTAACTTGCCTCTTTAAGGGTCTTCACCCACATAATTTCCAAAATTAAATTACAGATGATAATTATCTTACTCTTAGGGATAATTGAGACATCAATGTTCATTGAGCATTAGGGTGTTTTATAGGATGAATTACTAAGCAACATAATAAGTTTAAAAGAACTCAGGATTTTCCACGAGGCAGCGAGAGAGTAGCACGGACCCCCTTCTTTCTCTAGATTTGTTGGATACATTGGAGATCTGCTAAACTTAATATATTTTGCTTAGCAACATCATCCTTAATTAAACTCCTAAGGACCCACCAAGATATGACATATGGTTAGGAAAATTACCAAACTCTTACCGTTTTTGCCTTTACATATAAGTTGCCTTAACATGTCTTTTAAGTTTCAGGTGGTGGAACGAGAAGACTCGTTAAGTACGCTTTTACAGTTTTTCAGCGCTATCTTTCTTGCACTTTCATATTGTACTTTTATACCTGCAAATTTGCATGCTAAGCAAAGAAACCACCCTGCATGAAAACTAAAACTATCAGGGTAGCCATAAAACCAAAACCAAAACTAAAACCAACCAAAATAAAATTTATCGTCATAACTGTCAAAATATAAAACAACTCAAAGTTTAGTCACAAACATCACACAAAACTATAACTTCAACTAAATTAGGACATCTCTATTGGATGATCGAGAATTCCTCGAAGGATGTAACTTACGGTTGCTAACCAGGCTTCCTATAATCTAAATGAAATTATGAAACTCATTAAGTTGAGTTTTGTAAATTCATTTAGACTAAGTGAATCTAATAGAAAATAGTGGTGTCAGAACGAGGGAACCCCAGGATACTAACCGGTGTCACTCTAATCAACTTTAACATGTCCCCATAAAATTTAAAGAACTTCAACCATAGAGCCACCTAATTTAACACATAACTTGACACATTAGAAAATTGAAACTCGTCGCGACAAGGAGCTTGGAGCTAGCATGGTGGGCAGCATGGTCATCTTCAACAGCAAAACTTGTCTTCCCTAGCTAAACCAATCTTCCTTCCTTAGACTTAAACAGCAAAGCCATAGGACTTCGTGGTTACTTGCTTATGCAACGTAAATCCTTACCTTATCTTTAGGCCTTTGCATAGCCCTACTACACAATATAAGCCCTAACTTGTCTTAGGATTTCAAGGATGTCGTTTGTCACGACCTAAATCCTCATATCTTTCAGGCTATTTGTGTGATCATTTCTTATGAATGTAATCTCTAACTAATAAAATTGACAGGATGAAACATATAAACATTTCTCCTCAAAACTGAAGCCAAACATTAGGATAGCTTGGGAAGTCAACGTGGTTCTCCTCTAGATCCATGACACCCCTAGTTCTTCCTCTTTTGGACTCTACAACAAAATGTTTCAAATTTGAACCAATCCCCTTTCACACCTCTATGTCCGATCTCATTGAAAAGTCTTACCCTTTGAAACTCTTTGAAGATAATATTTCTTGATTTTTATCGAGAGTCTTCTTAGGTGACTTTGGTCATTAAAGATGTAATTAACTATTGGGGCTTTCCCTTATAGGAAGCATGTCTGAACCCAGCTTAATATAAATCTTATTTAATTTTTTATATTAAATAGGGGAACTTGTCGACAAATATAAAGGTTTCACAGACCAAATGGATGTCATATATTCCTCAGTTTGTTTGATCGAGCCTCATCCTAAAGTCTTGTGTTTATCTATTAGAATAGATACAGGATTTAAGGTACAGTACTCTTTAATTTAAACTATGAAAAATAAGGGGTCTGTTTGATTTCATATTTTTCTATAACTAAATATATATGTAAATTAAAACGTCATTCCGAAGCGGGAGACGGGATTTTGATTCCGGTGACCAATAGCATCTTATGGGAAACTCCCTCAAACCAAAAATAGCACTCACAAAGCTCAAATGATTTAGCAGCAATATCAAGATTTTTAATAGTCAAGTGAAGTTCATCTGTTGTCGGATTCGCGTAATATTTTAAAGGTCATTGTCAATTTTCATTTATTGGATTATCTAAGTTATTCACCATTTCTTGTAAATTTTTAATTTCTCTTTTTTGTTTTTGAATTTTTCTAATAATACATTCTAATTCTGAATCTTAAGGTACAAAATCTTCATATCCAATATTTTGCATAAACAAATAAAGCAAGCAAAGTAAAACACTCTAATAAAAATATTTCTTTTTGGATTTTTTTTTTTATTTTTTTAATAATAATAATTTTTTTATGGTACATATATTATCTCTATTTTTTTTAATTTATTGAAACTATTTAATTCAACTGTTACCTTCCCCAAGCAACAACGCCAAAAACTTGATCAGACTTTTTTTGTTGCGATGGATTATTTAAAGTTAAATTAAATATAATCAATTAATATTCAGATTCTACGCAAGTAAACGTATTGTTATCAAGTAATAATGGAATTTCTACTTAAGCCCCAAATATTGATCCTACGGGGAATGTTTAAATTTAAAATTACAAATTTGCTAGGAAATTCACAGAAAGTCAATTGAAATCACTATCACTAGATTCAATTGTTGGGATGTAATCAGAATTAAATTTCTAAACTATTCCCAGATCAAATATGAAAAATTTAAAACAGTAAATACTAATATATTGACTATGTTTATATAAAGGAGATTCTTATGTGAAAAAGCATCTTTCCCACTACAATGAGGATACGATAAAATGAGATGACATAAATGTTCATAATATGTATTTTAACAAATATGAGCAATTTTAATTCTCTACCCTGATACAGTGCATAGAAAATCATTGGCTAATCTCAGTGTTTAGTCCCTGAATCTGTGGCTAGGCTAGGAGGATACGAGCTCCCACTTCTCTTCACCTGAAGTCTAGCTCTTGCTTCAGTTTTTAAACACTAAGACTGAATTGACGATTTTAGTCAGTCACCCAAAAGGTTCTCCAATTCTACACCCAACAAAGAATATTTCCCTACTTATTTGCACTTAATTCCATAAATGATGTTCTCCTTCATGGAATCAAATGTGATCCTTACTATGTTGTATAACTCATACTCCATTTCACAGATGTAAATTAAGTTCAGAGTTGAAAAATCATCACAATTTATTTTACAATTTAATATTGGCACATTCATATTATCTCTTCATTTCGCCATATCTAAGGGGAGGGAGAAAGATAGAGCGAACTACTCAGACTTCATGAGAAAGAAATAACAAAACACGAATTTCATATATAAAAGAAAGTTCATACAACACCGATAAACAAACAATACTTATCTGAAAACTTTTTCTCAAAGTAAATTCTTTGTAGCCTATCCTTAGAAATGCAGGAGAAGATGTCTCTTACTTTTCTCCTTCTCCAACACTTTTACAGAAAGTTTCACACTAAATTTCACCACAAAAACTCTAAACTATGAAAGAAAAATCACTAATTGACTCCAAAATGGAAGTGGAATGGAATGATGTGGCGCAAAAAATGAAAGTAGAGGAGTGAAAAACGTAGAGGAACGCTTTTTCTGATGAAATTAGGCTCCAAATAGAGCCCAAGGTCGGTTCTCCAAGAGGTGCCTCCAAAAACTATTTAAAAAATCGTTCAAATACATTGAACCTTCTTAAAACGGAGTCTGCACCACCTTTACCGCCGTCGGTGCTGGTCTGGCACCGTGAGTGATGAGTAAAAAATCTCCATGTTAATTTGTTTGCACCGTCGGCTCTGTCGTCGGCACTGCCGACGCTGATTATTTCGTCATAAGTGTCATTTTGACTCCAAATTTCATTCTTTTTGCTTTCTTTTTACTTTAAGCCCTAAAAATCAATAACCTGCAAGAAAAAAATCAAAATATCTTCCATTAAAGTGCAACATCATTAGAAATAAGTATAAGATATGGGTCTAAATATGCATATATTTTGGGTGTATCATAGGGGCATTACAAAAACCGAAGAGAATTCTTCCAAAAGCAAATGTTGCATAAAGATTGGTAAAAGTTGTTTTCTCTTGATCCTCATGAGCTATTTTCATTTAGTAATACAAGTATATCCATCCCAAAAATAAAAGTATATATGTCCAGCTTGTCTATCCAACATTTTATCTAGAAAATGTAGTGGAAAATTCATTATGTTCAATGTTGAAATTTAATTTTCTATAATCAATGCAGATTTATCACTCTATGTCTTGTCTTGTTGGTATTAATTCATTATGTTCATTTATAGTCACATCTACTCCTTCTTTCTTAGGAATGTAATGAATTGGACTAATCCATGATCTATCTAAAATAAAGTAGATAATTCAAGTATCTAACAACTTTAAATATTTTTTTTAACAACTTCTTTCATAACATGATTCAATCTCCTTTGAGGATCGGCTCTGGGTTTAAAGTTCTCTTCCATATGATTTTATGCATACAAATTGAAGGACTCATTCCTTCAATATAAGTAATTGTCCATCCAAAGGCTTTCTTATAATTCTTCAAATTTTTCATTAAACTAACTTCTTCTTCTGTATTTAATTTTGAGGAAATTATCACGGATAATGTTGGGGAATCACCTAAAAAAGGCATATTTTAAAATTTCACGAAGTAACTTCTACTTAAGTTTAGGAGGTTTTTTAATCGATTGATAAAAGGATTTATCTTTTTTGTCGTGTCCAAAACTTTAAAAATTTCTCGAACATAATTCGAATCTTCCTTATAAAAAAATTCAAATTGATCTAATTCCTCTTCTTGCTCGTGTTCCAACTCTTTAATTTCATATTTCTCTTCAGATTTATTTTGAAAAGACATTCGCTTAGTTATCTTATTACATTCATTATGCAACATTCATCACCTTTACCTTTTGCAAAATACTTCATTTATTTTGAAATATTAAACATAACTTCTTATTCATTGATAGTTAATTCCCCATTCTGCACATTTATCATTGCTCTTCCTGTAGCTAGGAATGGTCTTCCCAAAATGGTAGGTCTCCTTATCTTCCTTCATATCAAACACAATGAAATTAACAAGAAAGATAAATTGATCCACTTTCACTAAAACACCATCTATAACTCCATTAAGGTTTGTTATTGAACGATCTGCTAACTGCAGAGTTACAGTAATAAGGGATATTTCTCTTAATCCTAATATTTAAATGTTGATAATGACATAATATTAATTCTTGCACCTAAATCACATAAAGCTTTCTCATAAAATATCTCATAGTGCACATAGAATTGTGAAGATTCCAGGATCTTTAAGCTTTTCAGGAAGCTTTTTCTGAATTATAGCAATACACTCAATAAGTACAAGAGTCTTGTTATCTTTAAACTTTGTTTTCCTATTAAGAATATCTTTCATAAACTTCACATAGCTTGGCATTTGTTCTAAGGCTTCAGCAAATGGAATATTAATTGTAAGCTTCTTAAAGATTTCCATAAATTTTGAAAACTATTTATTCAACTTATATTGATGAAGTCTATGAGGAAATGGAGGTAGTGTTTTTTTCAAATCAATCTTAAGTGAAGCAATAGGTATCTCTAAACATTTTGGAGCATCCTATTCAGGCTTCAATTTCTTCTCTCTATAATTCAATCTCTTTTTGAACTCAACCTTCCAACTCTCTTCCTCTTCTAAGCAGAACAACTTTTACTTGCTCTTTGTTCTGGTCTTTTAGATTTAATTTTATATTAGTAGGAAGTGTTCCTTGTGATCTATTACTTAATAAATCTGCTATATTTCCCAATTGATTCTCAATAATTTTAATAGTAGCTCCTTGACTTTGTAACTAATTTCTCATTTATAACACCACTTCTTCTATAGACAAATTTTTCTCCTTGAATTGTGAATTATTGTTAAAATCTATAGGATAAATAGGTCAATAATTACCATTACCTTGGTTGTTCTAGTTTCTCAATGGGTTTACTAGTTTGTTCCCTCATTGTTGATTATTGTCACCCGAAGTATTATTCTAGTTAAAGTTAGGCTCGTTCTTCCAACCTAGGTTATAATAGTTTTAATTTGGGTTATTCTGCATGTTTTTAATGGCATTTAAAGTTTCCAATGATGCATGAGAATCTACCATTTGGAAAAATGAATTCTCTTCAATCATTTTAATTGGTTGAGAAAAAATCATTCCCAAATTGGTCTAACTTCCTTGAAATTATAGCAACTTGATTTGCTAACACTGCAAAAGCAATAGATTCATGAATATTGGCTACTTCCTTTGGATTTACCCTCTCAGAAAGCCATTGAAAATTATTAGTAGTCATATCTTCAATTATAGAATACGCATCATGATATGGTTTTAGCATCAATGAACCGCCAACAGCGGTATCAATGATAGATCTAAGAGATCCATCTAATCAATTGTAAAAGGTTTGAATTATTAATCAAACTGGTATAGCATGGTGTGGACACTTTCTCAGTAGCTCTTTAAATTATTCACAAGCTTCATAAATAGATTCCCCTTTAAACTGACAAAAAAGATGTAATTTCATTTCTAAACTTTGCAATTTTTTTTATGGTTGAAAATATCTATCAAAGAATTTATGCACTCAGTCACCTCAAGTTTTGATAAATCTAGGTACTAACGAATGTAACCATATCTTAGGTTTATCTCTCAGTGAGAAAAGAAAAAGTCTAAGTCTTATAGCATCGTCTTATACACCATTATATATAACTGTAGCACACAATTCTAAAAAATTGTAAGATGTAAATTATGATCCTCAATTGGTGATCCTCCAAATAGATTATTTGATATCACTTAGATAATAGCAGGTTTAAGATCAAATGATTAACCACTATTGGAGGTTTTTTAATACTACAATGCAGTTCACCGACCGTAGGGCTTGCATAATCTCTTAAAGATCTAAAATCTTGAATAATTTCAACATTTTGATTTTTTTTGTTTGCCATTTCTTGAAATTTTTTTTCTTTTTTTGTATTTTTTAATTTTTAATTTTTCTGATAGTTCTTTCTAATTTAGAATCATAAAAAACTAGTCATGTAGAACCTGAACTATGCAATAATTACAACTAAATGCATAAAATATAAAATCACACAAACAAGAACTTTATATAAAAAAACACTATAATATTCCTATAATAAATGTAAAAGTTTAAATAATACTTTCTAAAAAAAGAAATTTGCTTTTTATAAATTTCTTCAATAATTTTATATTTGTCCCCAACAACATGGCTAAATACTTGATCCCGAAGTTTATATGAAAATACGATGTATGCGATTATAATCTTAATGTTTACTTACTTATAATTCGTAATTTGCAACGGTGCAAAAAATTTGATCACCAACAACAACTAGGAAAAAAATTGACTTCGATGCAAATAAAAATACAAATATTATATTTAAATATGAGATACTATGCAAGTTTATATACCGTTATCAAGTAATATAGGACATTTTGATTCAGCTCTGAATACCAAACACTCATGAACAAAAGACAATGTACAACTAAAATCAGAAGAAATTAGATAACAAATTTTACTTAGAAAAATATTCTTACTTAAACTATAGATGCTATAATAGGAATGAAATTCAATTCTTTTTTGTAATTTTTTCTAAATGATAGTAAGGAAAACAACTAACTAAACTTATATAGATATTTGTAAAATTAAGGCAATATAAATTAAATATCTTTTTTCCTTATCATGAATCAGTAACAAGTATAAGAATTCTATTGTAGAAGTATTCAAATTGTGTTGTGCCAAATAAGAGCAATACTATTCTTTACCCTTAATAGAGGTGATAAAATGAACATTTGTTAATTTAAAGTTTGAATTATCTTGAAGATGGGTTAGGTAGGGAAGATAATACCTCTCACTCTGGAGTTCCCTCTTCTCCCTCCATTTGGGGGCTAAAATCTCTTATCAAAATCTAAAACTATAAACCAAATTGGGCGCTTTAGCCTGTCACTCAAAAGTCTTCTAATTCTACACCCTTCAAAATTTATTTACCTATTTATTTGCACTCAATCTTATGAATTACATTCACATCCATACAATCTCATGTGATTCTTACCATTAGTTGACTGAGATAATATTATCTTGGATCATACATGTTCTCATAATAGATATTAACATCTTAGTTGGCCAAATCAAGAAGTAAATAAAGTACAAGATATAAAATCATCACAACTTATTCCAACATTAAAGATTAATACTTCACACAACTTTCATCCAATACTTAATCACTTATCATTTTAAGAAAATGGATAAAAAAACTACTCAGAATTCATGAAGAAAACAAAGCCAAACCTAAGTTAAAATTAGACATCACGCAAACAAACAAGAAGTCTAAATTAAAATCAAATGTAGTCACAAAGGTAAAAAACTTATCTCAAATCCTCTCTACAAAACTCTTGAAGTTCCTTCGAATCTCTTCCTTCCATTACAATATAAACTATAAGTCAAAATAAAAAGAAAAGGGAGTGGCGGCGTGTGTGGAAGAGTCTGTCGAAAAGAAGAAAAGAGAGAGAGAGCGTGAGAGTTCTTTATCCAAGTCTTCTTTTACAATTTTCCAAACGGTGCCTTGGTATCCCTTCAAAATGTGTCCACATTCAATGAATCTTCCAAGAGTTTCCTCCTTTGAAATGCCAATTGAATGTATTTTCATGTCCATTAACTATTTCCCATGTTTTCACCAAGGGTTTCTTCTCAGACCTCTTAAAAAATTCATCCAAATTCATTGAATCATCGAATAACTACTTCTAGAGCTTACGCGTGACATTCTGGATTTTACTAGCGCGTAAACGCCAGTTCTAGGCGCTTAGGCGCCATTTTTCTTTTGCGCACCTTCTTCATTTTTACTCCAAATTTGATCCTTTTCCACTCCTTCACAAAATTTCATCCATTTGATTTTACCCGAAAGAAAAACACACAAATACCTTCCATTAAAGTGTAATATCTCAAAAATAGGTATAAAAATGTGTACATAAAAACTATATATTTTAGGTGTATCAAGAACCCAACTTAATATAAACCTTGTCTAGTTTTTATATTAGATAAATGAACTTGTTGGTCAACATAATGATTTCATGGACTAAAATGGATGTTGTTATTTAATTAGTTTAATTATTCGAGTTTTGCAGACAAGTGATATGTTTATTTCTCGGGGAAGGTATGTCACTTGTAGTATTGTGCTCATTTATTTAAACCACTATCTATATGGGATAGGTTCAGCCTCGTATTTTCCAAATTAAAATATTATTTTTCAAAATTATGATATATATTATATTAAGTTTAATATCTTATCTTTTTCAACAAAAAGGTGATCGACAATCCAACTCAGTCTTCTTTTCCCACAAAAAATTAGAACAATGGGCCGATCAATGCTATCAATTGGTCAACCTTTAGCCTGATCTTATCAAACATCATTTTGATTAGGATATTCATCTAACGCCCTTTATCAACGAGAATGATCCCCAGCTGGTAGTTTTTTATGAGTGCTATGATAACAATCGCCTAAATATTGAAATTCTCCTTTGGTGGGTGATCTGCATCTATAAAGAAATTTGGTATGTTGTTATGTATATACGAGACGACATAAAATTCCTCTCCCAAATATAGTCTCATTATGTCGGAGGGTTGAATTCATTCCGTAAATATGGTTGGGATTATCATTTCTATGTGGACTTCGTTTGCCTGGACAAACTCATTTAAGGGTTCTCCTACTGAGGCTTTGCCATGTCGTTGTATATGCACGTCTGCTGCAACAAACTCTTTGAGCTTCCAGGAATGGATGAGCTCCTCCATTAAGTTTCGAAGTAGATGACATTCTTTTGTGTCATGATCATGGACACAGTGATACTAGTAATACTTATTTGTATCTTGTAAGGCCATGACCTCCTTTAATGGTGGGGTAGGTTTAAATTAATTTTTATTCTGGATGATCTAGATTATTGCAGCCATTGACACGTTAAGGGGTGTTAAGAAAAGCATTTATTGGTCAAGATGTGGTTTCTCGTAATTTTGAGCAGACCATTGATTGAAGTGTTGCTTCTTATTGAGGCGTCCTTGGTTAATTTTTTGTTGATCCCGGGACCGAGTCTGGTTGCTTTGGTGACTGTCAGAGAACTGGGTGTCCTTTGCCATCCAGGGTTCATCCCATCTTTTTGCTTTTTTTATGAAATGGTCAGATGAATCTAGATTTCCCTTCGGGATACTTGAAATTCTTTCTTTACGAATATGTGATTATTCACCATCTCCAGTATCTCTACAAAAGTTGCAGGTTTAAATTGGTTTAGGTCATATGTGAACCTCTTGCTTATGACCTTAAGTTTCAAAGCTATCCTAACTATATCAAGCTTCAAATCTCTAACTTTGAGCTTCTTATTCTAAAATCTAATGATGTATGTCCGCAAGCTCTCATTTTCTCTCTATTCGAGGTCAATTACGTTGTTTGAGCCATTTCTTGGCTTATGTGCATTTGAGAAGTGAGAAACAAAAAGTCCTTTAAACTCACAGTAATTTGGAATGGTTCCAATTGACAGACAATTGAACCACTAAAGAGTCGACTCCTTCAGAGTGGTTAAAAAAACAAGACACATTATGGGATTGTCGATCTAGAGTAGTCTGATCGATGACTTGAATGATGCTATGATTGATTAGGTTGGTCCTCTCACTGTATGAATCCAGATGAGAGATTCTTTTCTTTGGTAGGTATACTGCTTCTTTGATTTGATAGGTAAAAGCCACTCCTTCATGTGGTCAGGCAGGCACTTGCATTCGCTCTTCCAACCCCTATTCACCTAGGCAGATGCGATGGTATTTAGTGTGCTGGGACTCGCCTTGTCCCTTTGCATGCTGGTTGCCAACTTGGTTGTCTGATTCTAGAGGGTCTTCGAATAATGCAATTTGAGGAAAAACCTCTTGAGGTTCCTCTTCAAGGAGAAGCTTATGGTCATTCCTCCTCATAATTGCTACCCTAAGGACCTCGAATTACTCCATAATGTGGGTCCTTTGGGTTTATTGAATTTGGACCTCTGCATGGATGTCTAATTGCATAGCATCTCTACTGGGCGCCATCCAAAACATCGATTAACTCCAATGTAATTTCAAATAAGAGTAATGATAACAAATTTGAGATGTTATAGTAGTTTTCAAAATAAAAATGATTTCTGATATGTATTCGAGTAAGGCAGCAAGAGGAGCAAAAATAACTGCAGCCCCAAGCTTCTATTCTAAACAAAAATAATCTCCACATATGCACTCAAACAGGGGTATCAAGAGGCATAGAAATAGACCCCAATCACGTGTAAAAGGGTCCCCAACATATGTTCAAACAAGGGAGAACAAGAAAAAATCAAAACCAATTTCCAATAGAGAGTAAGAGCCGAAATTGAACCCCAACAAAGAGTGGGAATCAGAACCGAACTCCAACAAGGAGCATGAATTTAAACCAAATCCAATACAGAGTCCACGAATCGAAACCAAACCCCAAGTAAATTCTTAATATCTTGAAAATATAATTTCCGATATGTTTGTTAATTAAGGCAGCAAAGGGAACCAAAATTGAGCCTCAAATGTATTTTCAAACTAAAAAAAATGACCTCCAGCAGGCATTCGAACAAAGAACAGCAAGGAAAACCCAATCCGAGTTCCAACAGAGAGTAAGAACCAAAACTGAGTTCAAGCAAGAAGCAGGAACCAAAATCAAATCTCAACAGAGAGCAAGAACTAAGACCCAAACTCCCAATCATAAGGCAAAACTGTAACTCCAAATTTCCGGCCAAAATAAGCCAAACCGAGCCCCAGCAAAAGGGCTAGCAGATAGAATAATATTTTGAATACAACCCAACTAAGAACAGAGAATTGAATCAAGATAGTTCTTACATAAAACTTAGCTCAATTTAACATAAAACCAAACCAAATCTCAGACTAAAAACTGAAACTAGCACAAAGGCCAAATTGACTCATCCAAAAGAATAAAATCGAGCTTCCATGTTAAGGCAATATTATTAAGGAATCCAAATATAATATGAGCTAATTCAAACCATTAAATGGCTATCCAAATTATATCAATGATTCTTAGTATGTATTCGAACAAAAGGGTAGCAAGAAGTATAAAACCAGTTCTTCAAATCATGTATTCACAACAGAACATAATCTCCCAATATATAGTAGAATAGAGGCAAAAGAAGTGATGTAGATGCAACATTAATTCATCGAAACCAAGATTAAGAATAACCACATCAAAGAAATTTAACCTCGATTTCTTCTTAGCTCAAGAAAATGAAAGATTGAAGAAGGAACATGAGATAAAAAAAACTTCCAACGGAAAAAGAACCTCAGCACTGTATTCCTCCAAAGTCTCCGAAAAAAAAATCGCGTCCTCTTCTTCCCCTCCCATGGGGTATTTATAGGCATTGAGAGGAGCAGAGCTCACCAGCGGTAAAAGGAGGGGAGGTGACAAGAAACACCACAAAGGGCAAAGAGAACATTCAAATTCAAGAATGAGAAGGTTACCAGACTAGTTTAGGTAGGAAAAGCTATTATGACGGGCTATCGGCGAGGCTACCGGTGACGAGGGATCGAAAAGCGAATGGATGACCGCAAACTGGCAAGGGGCCTCCACGGTCCGGCTAGGGTAAAGAACAGAGGCGTGAGGGAGAAGTGAAAATTACGATTGAAAAGATTTTTTTTATTAAAAAAAAACTTTATCAAATATATATATATATTTTTATTAAAGAAAATTTTAATAAAATATTAAATTTTGTGTGATCCACTCGCGCTCGGAATCGTGACAAAATGGGTGTCCTCCCTAGCTAACATTGATGTCCCGGACGCATTAGCGCAGTCCGTTTCGTCATCCGGAATCATCCGGACAAGGTCATCGACAATCGTGTCAAATTAAATTCAATTCACACGTGGCGCGACAAACGAAATTATTTTGGCCCAATCAGAGCAGTTTAACGAGTATATTATTGACTGGTCCTCACATAAGTGACGACCAAAGTCAAGCATATAGCTTGTACTGCCAAGTCAAACATCGCACGCGCCACGGTGTCCACCTACATCTTTCAAATTTCTATAGGAGCTCAATTTGAGCTTCAATATGTCGGCTTTTGGATCGACTTAATTGAATATTGAGGATCTGAAACCACCCATATGAAACTGCAAAGCGCGAAGAAATGACTTGAATTTCTAAGGGGTGTGGGTCCTAGTCTAGTCCTCTAAGAGAGTCAAAACAGAGAAATCTTAAGGCTAGATCCTATGGTATCTAGCGAATGGGAAAAGAAGACCGCCAAAATGAGGTCAACAATGTCTTACAAGACCTGTGTCTCGTCCATCTGTCTTGTTGGGCGGATTTCCCCTCGCAATGTGTTGGACAGATCATGTCGCTACTTTTGCGGACTATCCGACGAAACTCGCTATCGGGATGATTTGCATCTTACCCTATGACAGATCTTGCTGCTACTTAGTAGGGGACCATCTCTAGAGATTTGACATATTCCGTGTTTTAAGTGGTGGATTCTCATGTTTTGCATTGAATTATCGGTTAATCGCTCATTCTGGAGAGAAACTTCGTACTCTCCGTTTGTCGTTATTTTTTAGATTTGTGTCGTAGTTGTGTATACAAATTGCCTTCTGGATAAAATTTGTAATTTAGCATAAAAAATTTTGTAACTTGTGAAAAGTTAAAAATCAAGATACTTAAAAAACATTTGAAAAGTATTGTTTAAAGCGTACTATGATAAGATTACACAATCATTAGAAATATAAGAAAAATGCAATCGACACGTGTTGGCTGCATGCCACGATATATTGATGGCTAACAAATGTATCAAGTTCATGCGATCAACAGTTTGATGAAGTCGTGCGCGAAGCCAATTTTAATATATTTTAATGTGATAAGGATTGATATTTATTAAACATCTTAATTTATTTCAAGTTGGCGGTTCAAACAAATTTAAATAATTCATCATCTACGGCTACAGTTCTTGAAAAAAAAAATTATTTTCTTTCCTTCAAATATAAAATAATTTGATAAACCAAATATTAAGAATATAAGAATGCTAAATGTAAGTACAATAAATAATTATAAATATAAATATTAAAACATAAAATAATACTTATTATAAGAATTTAACTTTTAAAGTTTAATATGAATTTGATTGTTGACTGCTTTGGCCAATATTACAACGCTTTATACAAAATTCCGTCATCAAACTGTTGATTAATTTATTTCTTTAAATAAAAAATTAATAAAGTCTCTATTTTCAGTCACGCATTTGTTTAGTGTTTTGACTTGAATCATAATTAGGTTTTTAATAAGAGTATTTTGCACACTGATAAGTATTGATCATAAAATATGGTCTTCAAGAATTCTAAAGAATAGAACTTTCAAGGTCGGACGAAGGAATATTAACGGGAAATGTTCAAATTTGGAACATTGATATTAGGAATCAAAAGGGAGATAAACTATTGGTTGACACAGATCCTAAGGAGAACCTTGGTGACTTCCCAAGTTATCCCATGGTTTAGCTTCAATTTCAAGAATGAAATTATTGAAAGTTTTATCCTGCCATTAATAATTATTTAGGGCTTACATTTGCATGACACAATCATACAAATAGCATGGAGGATATGAGAATTTATGTTGTGACAAACGACAACATCAGAATCCTAAAACGAGTTAAGGCTTAAATTGCATAATAAGATTATGCAAAGACATAAATATAAAAGTGGGGATTTATGTTTGTTGGCCTCATATTTTGTTGAGGTCAAGTTTTTGTTCCTTAAAAGCCAAAAGTCTAGTCATAGGACTTTTCTGTTGACTATCCTAGAGGACTAGTTGTGGAACTCCACCCCATTAAAATTTCTAAAAACATCTTTGCTCTTCTTAGATTTTCTTATGTTTGGTTCTAACCTCTTGCACTTAGTAGGATGGAGTCAAGCATGGGGGAGCTTAAGAGGGGTCCTCACAGGACTGTTTGGCCATTAGGGATAGCCTTGGGTGGTGTGATCTTGGTCAGTCTAGCACACACACACTTGAACCCCTCACTTTCACTCACAACCTAAAATCCTAAACAAAACATACTTAGCCGAGTTCCCCACTCTTTTGGAAACTCATGTGGATGGTCCCCCAAACCATTAGCCCTAGATTAGGATTTGGCTAAGACTAGCACATGGAGGATCCAAAATGGAAGCTCTCTTGGTCTCATGACACCATAAGGGTTAATTTATGATTAGCATCCTCAATTGAGCCCAATTTAGCTAAACACTCAATATTGGCCTTTTGCCCCAAAACTTTCCCAAAACTACCAAATTGCCCCTGAAATTCTAAATTTTCTAAAATGACCCAAATTACCCAATTTTGCCCAAAAATCATCCCAAACCATTTCAAACCTCCCAAATTTCCCAAAACACCTAAAAATTTCCAAAATACCTCTAACTTTCCCAAAATTACTAAAATGCCCCTCATGGCCCAAAAATCCCCAAAACCTCCCAAATCATTCCAAATATTCCCAAATCTGAACCACCCATTGAGCTCATTTTGACCACATTCACCAATTTTCTCCAAAATCCCAATTTCACCCCTAAATGCCTAAAGTCTCCAAGTCCATCCCAATTCTCACCAAATTGATTTAGAACTTCCTTAATTTTAAATCTAAACTCAATTTTAACATGTCTAGGGCCAATTGAAACCAAAATTTAGCCCAATTGAATCCAATTTCAAACTCAAAATCCAAGCACAATCTAACACTAAATTGGTCCAAGTCAAAAATCTCATCAAATTAAACCCCCTAACATATCCAATTTTCCTAATTTTGGGTTCTAAACTCTTCGTGACATCCCTCTAAATGAAATTGAACTATCAATGGCCTTGAACTAGCCTCAAGCCTATCCTA
>JXCR01041600.1:3457-28314 GCA_002079205.1 Phalaenopsis hybrid cultivar
TTGCCCTTGTAGGAAGCATTTTCCGAACCCAGCATAATATAAACCCTATTTAATTCTTTATATTAAATTGGGGAATTTGTCGGCCAATACATTGGTTTCGCAGACCAAACGGATGTCATAACTTTCTTTAATTTATTTGATCGAGCCTCACTCTCAATTCTTACGTTCATCCTTTGGGATAGATACATGATTTGAGATATTGTGCTCTTTCATCTAAACTATGAAAATTATGGGGCAGTTTGACTTCATCTTTTTCAAAACTAAATTTTTTAAAACGTCCTTCCGAAGCGGGCAACGGGATTCTCAATTCCGATGACCGACAGCTTCCTACGGGCAAACCCCACACCAAAAATAGTGCCGACAGCTTAAACCTGTTATTATCTAAATGGAACAAAATAATCAGTTTGGAGGATCACCTACTAAAGATCCTAACTTATACCTTGCTAGTTTTCTTGAGTTTTGTGCTACATTTAAATATATCGGAGTGTCTAATGATGTTGTTAGGCTAAGATTTTTTCCTTCTTTATTAAGGGAAAAAGCCAAGGCTTGATTAAATTCATTAGCATCTGGATCTATTAGAACTTGGGGAGAACTATCATAAAAGTTCTTGGCTAAATATTTTCCACCCTCAAAAATTATAAATGATATTACATCTTTTTGTCAGTTTGAAGGGGAATCAATATATGAAGCCTAGGAAAAATTTAAAGAACTTCTTAGAAAATTTCCACACCAAGCTTTTATATATTGGTTAATAATTCAAACCTTTACATTAGATTAGTAGGATCACTAAGATTTATTATAGATGTTGCTGCGGGTGGATCATTAATGTCAAAACCTTTTAATGAAGCATATTCTCTAATTGAAGAAATGACTACTAATAATTTTTAATGACCCTCTAAAAGGGTAAATCCTAAGAGAGTAGCCATTATTCATGATTCTGATGCAATGACTATTTTAGCATCTTAAATTGATGTTATTTTTAAAAAATTGATCAAATAGGCGTGAACTATTCTCAAATACCCCTAGTATTTGAGGAAAATTCACTAGGACAGATTATTGATACTCAACCATCTTATGAAACTTTAAATGCTATAAATAATTTAAATAATAATCCCTACTCTAACTATATTAACCCTGGATGAAAAAATCACCCTAATTTTAGTTGGAATGATTATAACAATCCGATGAATCCATCTAGAAATCTAAACAATCAAGGAAATCCTAATTTTCAACATTATTATCCTTCAGGATTTAACTCCAATCCTAACCCACAAGTTAAGGAAAAGAAGTTGACAATGAAAGATATGATGTTGAATATGGGAAATCAAATACAAAATCAAGGGGCTGATATTAGAAACATTAAAAATTAATTAGGACATATTGCTAGTACAGTTAGTAACAGACCTTATGGAATTCTTTCGAGTACTATAGAAGTTAATCCAAAAGATAAAAATAAAGAGCAAATTAAAGCTATTCAATTATGAAGTGGAAAATAAGTTGAAAGAAGGATCCAAATAGAAATTGAAGTTGATGAAATGAAGGAAGAAATGGAAAATGATCAATATGAAAATGAACAAACACAGGTTCCTTTAGAAAAACCATTAGCTCTGTTTTCTCAAGGCTGAAGCAGAAAAATAAAGATAAAAAATTTACAAAATTTTTGGAAATCCTTAAGAAATTAATGATAAACATTCCTTTTGTTGAAGTTTTGGAATAAATGTCAAGGTATGTGAAATTTATGAAGGATGTACTAAATAAGAATAAGAAGTTTACAGATCATGAGACCGTTGCACTCAGTGAAGAGTGTAGTGCTACAATTAAGAAAAAGCTTCCTGAAAAACTAAAAGATCCTGGTAGTTTTATTATACCTTGTGCAATTGGTGAAAAGTTTTATGGAAAAGCTTTATGTGATTTAGGAGCGAGTATCAATCTTATGCCCATATCAATCCTTAAACGTTTAGATTTGAGAGAAATTTCCCCTATTACTGTAATTCTTCAGCTAACTGATCGATCAATAACTTATCCAAAATAAGTTATAGAGGATGTACTAGTAAAAGTGGATAAATTTATTTTTCTTGTAGACTTTATAGTATTGGATATGGAAGAAGATAAAGAGATTCCTATTAATTTAGGGAGAACGTTTCTTGCAACAGGAAGAGCTGTAATAGATGTGAAAAAAGGAGAATTAATAATGAGAGTTAATGATCAAGAAGTAAAATTTAATATAGCAAAAACTATGAAATATTCTGTAATAAAAGATAATGAATGTTTCAGCGAAGTAGCTGATTATCTTAGTAATGAACAGTTTAAGAATGAGTGTAAAGATAAATTAAAGTAAGGAGAAATTTTAGAGAATGAAGATGAAATAAAAGGAGAAGATTTGGATTATATTCAGGGCAAATTTGAAATGTTAGACTTGTTGGAAAACTATAGTAAAAATCTTATTCCTTCAAGTATTAAACGACCTGAACTTGAATTAAAGAAATTACCTGTCCATTTAAAGTATGTATTTTTAGGAGATTCATCTACATTACCTGTTATTATATCTTTTGAGTTAACTGAAATTCAAGAACAAAAGTTGATAGAAATGTTGAAGAAGTATAAAAAGGCTTTGGAATGGACTTTAACAGATATTAAGGGAATTAGTCCTTCAATTTGTATGCACAAAATTTTATTAGAAGAACAGTATGAACCTAAAGCTGATCCTCAGAGAAGCTTAAACCTAATAATGAAATAAGTTGTTAAAAAAGAGATTTTAAAATGGTTAGATGCTTGAATTATATATCCTATTTCAGATAGTTCTTGGGTAAGCCCAATTCATTGTGTTTCGTAGAAAGTAGGAGTGACTTTTGAAAAAAATGAGAAAGATTAATTAATACAAAAAAGACAATATACCGGTTGGCAAATTTGTATTGACTATAGAAAATTAAATAAGACCACCAGAAAAGATCACTTTCCTTTACCCTTTCTAAACCAAATGTTGGATAGATTGGTTGAGAATAAATATTTGCTTTTAGATGGATATACGGGTTATCATCAAATTACAATTGCTCTAGAGAATCAAGAGAGAACAACATTTACAAGCTCATATGGAACATTTGCTTTTCGTAGAATGCCTTTTGGGCTATACAATGCACCTGCAATATTTCAAAGATGTATGACGTCAATTTTTAGCAATTTTATAAAACATGGAATGGAAGTGTTTATGGATGATTTTTCTATATTTGGGACTTTGTTTGATTTATGTCTTAATAATTTAGAAAAGTTCTAGAAGTATGTGAAAAAGTCAACCAAGTATAAATTGGAAAAATGTCAATTTATGGTTGCAGGAGGTAATGTGCTTGGGCTTAAAATTTTTGAAAAAGGCATGGAGGTAGATCCTGCAAAAATCCAAGTTATAAAAAAACTACCACCACATACTAATGTTATAGGAGTGAGAAGTTTCCTAAGACATGCTGGTTTTTACAGGCACAACATAAAAAATTTTTCAAAAATAACTAACCCGTTATGCAATCTTTTAGAAAAAGATAAGAAATTTTATTTTGATGGGGAATGCATAAAAGCATTTGAATTATTAAAGAAAAAATTTGTCACTGCACCTGTAATAGTACCACCTGACATGGAAAAACTATTTGAAATAATGTGTCATGCTAGTGATTATGATATTGGGGCTGTATTAGGACAAAGGCCCGATAAAGTTTTTAAAGTTATATATTATGCTATTAAAATTCTAAATGATGCTCAAATTAATTATACTACTAATGAAAGAGAGTTATTAGCTATTGTTTGTGCCTTTGATAAATTTAGACCTTATTTAAATTGAAACTAACTGTATAATGCATACAGATCATTGTGCTATTAAATATTTAATGTAAAAGAAGGATGCTAAACCAATATTAATTAGATGGATACTAATATTGCAAGTGTTTGATTTTACCGTGATTGATAGAAAAGGAAATGATAATCAAATAGCTGATCATTATCTAGGATAGAAATAAAAATATTAACTAATTTTGGAAATGAAATTTTAGAAAATTTTCCTAGTGAACAGTTATATAGTATTGATGAAATGGATGTACCGTAGTATGCTGATATAATGGATTATATTGTAAGTGATATTTTACCACCTGATATGAAAAATCCACAATTAATGAATTTTATATATGATTTGAAAGACTCTTTTTGGGATGACCCATATTTATATAAATAATGTAAGGATCTAATTATTACAAGATGTGTGCCTTATGAAGAAACTCAACAGATAAATGAAAGATGCCGTAATTCTAAATTTTGAGGGCATTTTAGAACATATAGAACTACATATAAGATTTTGCAAGCTATATTTTATTGGCCTACTATTTTTAAAGATTTTAATGAATATATTAAAATGTGTGATAGATGTCAACGAGTAGGAAATATTTATAGAAGAAAAGAAATGCCTTTAAATTACACATTGGAAGTTGAAATGTTTGATGTGTGTGGATTAGATTTTATGGGATGATTTATACCTTCATTTGGAAAATTATATATATTACTTGTTGTTGATTAGATGTCTAAATGGATTGAAGCTATTGCTTACCCAAATGTGAAGCTTACAGTGCTTCTAAATTTTTTATTAAAAATATTTTTACAAGATATGGAATGCTGAGAGTAATTATTACTGATGGAGGATCTCATTTTAGGAAAAAAAATCGAAAAATTCATTAAGAAATATGATATTATGCATAAATTTTCTACTACTTATCATCCTCAAACTAGCGGTCTACCAGAGATATCAAATCGTGAAATTAAACGTATTTTAGAAAAAACTGTAAATCCTTATAAATTGGATTGGTCTGCTAAACTAGATACTGCATTATGGGCATATAGAACTGCTTATAAGACTCTTATAGAAATGTCCTCATATAGACTGTTATTTGGAAAAACATGTCACTTACTAGTAGAATTAGACCATAAAGCATTTTGAGCTATTAAGGAATTTAATTTTAATCTAAGAGATACTGGTGAGAAAAGATTATTGTAACTCAATGAACATGAGGAAATAAGAAATGAAGCATATGATAATGCAAAAATTTATAAAGAAAAATGAAAGTATGACATGATGGAAAGATTATTCAGAAGAAATTTGAACCTCGACAAGAAGTTCTATTATATAAAACAAGATTGAGATTATTTCTAGGAAAATTGAAATCCAGATGGTTAGGACCATTTAAAGTGATGTTGATCTCACTTTTGGTTGAGATTCAATTTTTCCTCTTTAGTATCCTAAGGTCTAGGCATAGGACTTTCCTATTGACTATTTTTAGAAGACTAGGCAAAGAGCTGTCACCATTAGAAATTTCAAACTCTTCTCTACTCAACTTGAAGTCCCACATATTGGTCCTAACCTCTAGCACTTAGTAGATGGGGTCACTACGGGGGGTACTCAAGATGAGTCACCCTTAGGACTGTTGGACCTTAGGGTTGACCCTGGGTGTTGTTCTAGGAGCTTAGGCACTTGTTTGCACTCACAATCACTCATTACCCTAAACCCATAACTTCTAAGCTTTGGTCCCTTGTTGCTTTTGGGAGAGTGCAGTCGGTGGTTTCCTAAACCCATTAGCCCTAGGCTAGGATTTGGCTAAGACCACTACATAGAGGACCTAAAATGGGGTTTCTATTTATCCATGGCTTATTTATGGTGGTTGGTACTCCAACTCTACTAAGATACCCAACCTACCCCAGTGCCTCTAAATTCCCCAAACTACCCAAATACCCTTGAAACCCCAAATTTGGCCAAAATCTCCAAATCTAGCCAAAATACCCAAAATTGTTCAAAAAGCATTTCAAATACCTTGAAAACACCCAAATTACCCAAAATCCCCAAATTGGCCAAATTACCAAAATACCCCTCTTTGGCCCAAAATTCCAAAAATTTCAAAAAATACCAAACAGTCCCAAACCTCCTAAATATTCCCAATTTCATTTTTCTCAGCTATCACAACACCCAATTTGGCCAATTTGACCATCTTTGATCAAAACACCCAAATTGCTTTTTAAAGTCCCAAATTCAACTCAAATGTCGATCAATTTGATCTCAATTTACCCCAATTTCAATCCTAAACTCAAATTCACTTTTGATATTGCCAAAATAAACCAAATCCAATCTTAATTGGCCCATGATTTGAGCATAATTTTGGTATAGGTCAATCCCCCATTTTTGGTCACATAACCTAATCTGAACAAATTGAACCCATAGCCCAGTCAATTGGCCCCAATTAATGTTGAAAAAACCTTATAACATTCCTACACATCAAAATCAACCATCAATTGGCCTTCGTAAAGCCTCAAATCTATTTGATTTTGGCCTAAACCCAAAATTCCCAAATTTAGCCCCAAATTGGCTGTCCCCAAATTTCACCGAATTGATGGCCTTAACCCCCAAATTGGTATCCAATTCATATTTAAAACTCTTCATGGGGTCCCTATTGACCATTTACAATAAAAAATTTGGAATTAGCCTAAGGTTAGCTCAAGCTAGACCCAAGCCTAGTCCAACATGACCAAATTGATTAAATTTCAAAATTCCCTCAAATTGGCCCTTCAATTGAGCTCAAAACCACTTTCATCCTTCACAAAAGTTGTTCATTATGATCATCCACACCAAATGAAACATTTATTTGGGCCAATTCACATGGCTATCCTAGACCAAACCCAAGATTTGGTCATTTGCACCCACTTGGACCCATGCACTAAATGTGACCTAACCACCGTAAAGCAACCAAATTAACTCAACCTCAGCCATTAGTTGACCCCTAAGGCTGAGCCAAAACACATCTAACCCAAGCTAGATGAGCCATGGGCCAAAAATCCCCCAAATTAATGGATCTTATTCCCAAAAAATACACATCCTTAAGATATCCTTGCCAAATCAAAACACATTTGCATTAAATTATTGTGATAAATTCCTCTGGATGCCCTGAGCACCTAGCCACCTCCCCCTGGTTGGCCGGCTAGCCTAGTGGCCAAAAAATGGCTAAACCGAGAGCCACCCCCATGGAGCTTCACCCAAATCAAACCTAGAGACCAGCTCAGCTAAATTGAATTGTAGAGCTCCTCTTCCCTCCACGTAAGCACCACATTACACTCTCTAATTAGCCAAGACAGCCACCATAACCCCATTTTTATAAAAGGCCACCTCCATGACCATTAAACTAAGTGCTGACATTTCTTAGAGAGAGCCTCCCAAACTTCTCACAAAGCTTCTCTGAGATCCCCTCAGTGCAATCTAACCCTCCTCCCCCACTGAATTCTAATGTGAAAGCTTAATTTTGAGCTCAAACCTCTGCCCAAAATCAAGACAGAACTCATTACACCTCCACACTCCACCAAACTAAAATTAACTCTACCCACACCTTCACAACAGTGAAAGAAGAAAAAGCCCCATAAAATTACGCTCTCACAGAGCCTCTATCATAGCTCTAGACCAACACCCAAATCTGGCCGTGATCAAAATCATATATAGGCCTCACACCACAACAAGAGGTTTAATCCCTAGCCTCCTTTGATCTCAACGAACGTGCCAATACCCTCTGATTGAAGCTTCACTTCTCAGAGCAAAGGTATAAAACTTCTCTCCCTCCCGAGCCTATTTCGATTCTCCTTTTAATTAGACTTAATTTAATTGCATGATTATCGTATGGATGTGTTTGCCTCACTTAGATGAGTCCATATGATCAAACCTGAGGTGATTTAATTGAGTCTAGGCTGAAATCTTAGGGTTTTAGTGTGGATGGTCACGGGATCACTCTATTGGGGACGATGACGGGGAGCCGTTTGATTAAGCGTGTATCAAATGGACGGCCAAGATGAAGCCGGATATTGCTTCTTTACAGAAACAACGGGAGACGTGGCTGCTGTCATGGATTGTGGCGTCTCATGGGAGTGCGCCGCGTGGAGATTTGGAGACGCCGTAGGTTTAGGGAGCACGTCGCGTGTAGCTTTGGAGCCGCAGTAGGTTGATGGGGCACCACGTGGATAAGTTGAAAAATAGGGTTTAGTCTATTTATTTACTCCCTTAACTTCAAAAATCCATATCTTTGTGTAGAAAAATAACAAAAATAAAATAAAAATACCTCCTTGCTCAGTGAAGAGAGGAGAATAATGTGAAAATAATTTTAAGTCCATGTGATTAGATTTTATTTTTAATTAATCAAATACTAATTTAAATTTTTTGATTCTCCATGAATGTAGACTTATCATCCTAGCTTGAATTTTTGGCATATTGTAGCCTCTGTCAAGAAGAATATTCTCTGCTTTTTCAAAGTTAGAGGGGCTCCCTAGACAGAGGATAAAATTTTTCAAGTCTATGTGCATTATTTGCTTAAATAAATCATGAAAATTAGCATGTTGATTAGAAAACTCCAAGAGAATTTTGGAAGGTCCCCCATGACCATGGGAGCGTTTGGAAAAAAATTCATGGGTCAAGTTATTTAAAATGTACTCAATTTTCATAAACTCTAAATCATTAAGGAAATTAATTTTGAAAGATATAAACATTTAAATGACTTGATTTTTTATCTCCACTATTATTTATGATCCAGAGAACTCACAAAAAAAAAATTCAAAATATTTTGAGTTCATTTGAAAACTTAAGTCGATTTTTAAAGATGAACATCATTTTTGGCATTTAAATGATTTTTAAAAATCAAAATATAACTAAAAAATTTATAAAAAACTTATTTTTTGAGTTTTCTATGATCAGGGGTATTGTTTAAAAATAAAATGATATTTAAAATAAAAGCTTTATTTTTAGCCTCTTTTTAAATATCTAAAATAATTTACAAAATTCATAAAAATCACAAAAATAATAAAACTCATGGAAATATTCTAAATTGCTTCTCAATAACTTAAGAATAATTAAAATATTTTTCCTGGTTTTCTAAACAAAGATATTGAATTTTAAAGCTTGAAAATGATTTTTAAAGGCTAAAAATGGGTTTTCATTACGAGTAATTCCAATAAATCAAATAAAATTTAGAAAAAATGTAAAATCTTCTTTTCTGAGTTCTCTGACCTTAGGGAGACTTTTCAAAATTACAAAAATTAATTTTCCCCATTTAAAATATTTTATATTTAGTAAATAACCTGGAATTTTAAAATAATTCTTAAAATTTAAATAAAATTCAAAAAATGATGAAATTTAGTCTAAAGGCTTCTCTAGTCTAGTTCTACCTCCAGTAAAAATTTCAAGGGATTAGAAGTCACCTTGGTCAAGTTAGGAATTTTCTTTAAAAAATCTTATTTTTGTATGAAAATAATTATATAAATATATTAAATATTGAAAAATGACATTTTCTCCTCTGATGTCTTAATTGACCCATGAAGGAGGTAGGATAAAAATTTCAAAGTCATTTGAATTGAATTTGACAAATTATGAAGTGTTAGAGCCTTAGGGGCAAATGTGTAATTTTGGAAAATTAGCCTTAATTAACATTTAGGCTTAATTTTAGGAGGGAAATGGGTAACCTCTGGTCTTAATTTGGATGTTTTAAACACAAGGTGTTAATTGGTATAAACCAACCTCACTTTCTTAATTGAAAAGATAAGTTAATAAATTTCTAAAATTATTAAATTTCAAGTTTATTAAAATAAAATAAACCAAGGACTTAAGGGTATGAATTTTGAAGTCAATAATTAATCAATTTAATACCCTTATTTTGATTTTCAAATAAAATTCAAATCATGAATCATGACCACCTAAAGCCTAATCTTTTCAAAACTAATTAAGATACTCACTTAGGTCTTAAGGGCTTAGTAGTGCCTTAGGTTAAATCAAGTTTCATTTAAATAAGGATTAGAAAAGTAAACATCATTTAAAATTAAAACATCTTTCAAACATTACAAGTCAATATTAACCAAAATTTGGCTAAGTGTTCCAATAACACTAACTTGTCTCTTTAAGGGTCTTCACCCACATAATTTTCAAAATTAAATTACATATGATAATTACCTTACTCTTAGAGATAATTGAGACATCAGCTCACTGAGCATTAAGGATATTTAGAGGACAAATTATTAAGCAACATAATAAGTTTAAAAGAACTTGGGATTTTCCACCAGACAGCGAGAGAGTAGCACGGACCTACTTCTTTCTCTAGATCTGTTGGATAACTCAAATATCTTGACGATCTACAAAGCTTAATATGTTTCGCTTGACAAAATCATCCTTAATTAAACTCCTAAGGACCCACCAATATATGACATAGTGTTAGGAAGACTACCAAAACCTTACTTTTTGTCTCTATATAAACTACCTTAACATGTATTTTGAGTTTCAGGTGGTGGAACGAGAAGACTCGCTAGGTACGCTTTTACAATTTTCAGCGTTGTCTTTCTTGTACTTTCATACTGTGCTTTCATACCTTCAAACTTGCATGTCACCTTGCATGAAAACTAAGACTATCAGGATAGCCACAAAACCAAAATAAAAAACAGAACTAAAATTAACCAAAATAAAATTCACGGCCACAACATTTAAAATATAAGACAACTCAAAATTTAATCACAAACATCACACAGAATTACAATTGCAACTAAATTAAGATGTCTATATCAGATGATCAGGAATCCCTCAGAGGAGGTAACCTACGGTTGCTAACGAGGCTTCCTACGGTTTAAATGAAATTATGGAACTCATTAAGTTGAGTTTAGTAAGTTCATTTAGAATAAGTGAATCCAATAGAAGATAGTGGTGCCGGAACGAGGGAACAGTATGATCCTAACTGGTGTTTCTCTAATCAACTTTAATATGCCACATATAATTTAAAGAACTTCAACCATAGGTCCATCTGATTTGGCATCATAAGTTGACACACTAGAAAACTCAAACTCGTCTCAGCAAGGAGTTTGGAGCTAGCATGGTGGGCAGCACGGCCATCTTCAACAGTAAAACTTGTCTTCCCCAGCTAAACCAATCTTCCTTCCTTAGATATAAACAACAAAGCCATCAGACTTCGAGGTTGTTTCCTCGTGCAATGTAAATCTTCACCTTATCTTTAGGCCTTTGTACAACCCTGCTATATAATATAAGCCCTAATTTGTCTTAGGATTTTGAGGATGTCATTCATTACGACCTAAACCCTTACATCTTCCAGGTTATTTGTGTGATCGTTGCACACGAATGTAAGCTCTAACTAGTAAAATTAACAGAATGAAACACCTAAATATTTCTCCTTAAAACTGAAGTCAAACATTAGGATAGCTTGGGAAGTCACCGGGATTCTCCTATGTATCCATGACATCCCTTAGTTCTTCCTTTTTTGAATTCTACAATAAAATGTCCAAATTTGAACGAATCCCCTTTCACACCTCTACGTCCGATTTCATTGAAAAGTCCTACCCTTTGAAACTCCTTGAAGATAATATTTCTTGATTTTTATCGAGAGTCTTCTTTGGTGACTTTGGTCATTTAGGATGTAATTAACTATAGAGGCTTGCCCTTATAGGAAGCATGTCCTAACCCAACTTAATATAAACCCTATTTAATCATTTATATTAAATAGGGAAACTTGTCGGTAAATACAAAGGTTTCGCAGACCAAACGGACGCCATGTATTCCTTTATTTATTTGATCGAGCCTCATCCTCAAGTCTTGGTTTTATCCTTTAGGATAGATACAGGATTTGAGGTACAACGCTCTTTCATTTAAACTATGAAAAATATGGGATCAGTTTGATTACATATATATTTTTTTTAAATTAAATATATATAAAAATTAAAACGTCCTTCCAAAGTGTGCGACGGGATTTTGATTCTAGTGATCGATAACTTCTTACGAGCAACTCCCCAAACCAAAAATAGCGCCGACAAGTGATTAAAGTCTATCATTATGCAATTATTGTTATTAAAGATCCTAACACATGAAAGGTTTTTAAAGTTAATGAAGATTGTCAGAAACATTATTATGAAAGGCACATACCTCAATTTAAAGATGTTTTATTGTTAAATCAACTTAACTAAACAAATGGTGTGTCAGGCTGACGACGTTAAACCAAGCTCATTGCTGGAAACAACCCATACATATATGTCTATGTATTACTATTTTGTTTGATAAGTGTTTTATATATTAGTAGATAATAATCCTACACAATTGCATAAATTAAGTCAAATATTGGTATTACAGAAAAAGTTAGAATTAAATTGAACGAAAAATGAAAGTCACAAAATTTTGGTGAATGGTGTCGAAGGCGCCAGAATGGGCCCCCACAGTGCCCAAGAAAACGAACCTCAGAATCGACAAAGCCAATCGGGAGTGCCGACGGTGCCGACAGTGGTTTGACGGTTCAGACAAATTTTGGCAAACTTTGGCAGAATTTTGCTCTATAATAACCGCCGGGAAGTGTTTTTAAAGTCCTAAAAACTTCCTAGGATGCCTAGAAACATCTTACTTTCGGATTCCATGGCTTCCATTTCTAGAAATGCTTCAAGTTATGGAGTTTTCAATAGATGAATGTTTATTGGTTTCGACGTGCAGAGATTATATAATAAATTTATAACGAAGAAGAGATTGATCAAGGAGAGAGGATTTGTTAATCATGGATTGACCAATCCAAGTGCTCTGATTGACAAGATCATTTTGTAAAGTTGATGGGAAGTTCTGTGTTACACTACCACTACGGTAATTGTGCTTGAAGTGAAGGAGTTCTACACAAATCTACATGGAATTACCCAAAGAGTTTCCTTCGTACAAGGTAAGGTTGTACCATTTACTCATGCGAGAATTAATGAATTGTGTATGATAGAAAATGTTTCAATCTATCATTATACAAATTTTATTCCTACGCTAGATTTTATGCAAGATGTTTATAATTTTCTGATGGATGAAAGTGAGATGTTGGAAGTACGAGATGAAGGATATATTAGTTTTCCTGCTTCATCACTTAATCTAATCTTGAAGCAGTGGCATTTCTTTATTTGTGCAAAATTACTCCTTACTATGAAGATTAGTAGAGTCACCAAGGAAAGTGCTATTTTAAACTACTATATTAAAATGGAAAAACTTATTGATTTAGGATCAATCATATTTAAATCTGTTATGGGTATCATTATGAATGGGCCAATTTATGGACTTGGGCATCCTTCTACATTTTTTATGATTTGCAGTCAATCTCAAGTGCCATGTGAAAGTTTGGAAAAAGTTCTACTACAATGTGAGCACTTGATCCCTATTGATGATCAACATGTTAGTAATAGAAATGAAGTACTAAATGCTATTATGGATCTTTCTTCACATGCTTTAACTCCATTAATAACACCAATAGTAGGAAGTTTGCTTGCTTTGAAGAAGAAATTGATGAAAATTGAAATGGAACTTTAGAGCATTATGAATGCAATGGGAGATCTTAAGTACTTTTTTGATCACCTTGATTGGAGAATGAAAGAAAATTTTGATCATGCTAGAACTTTTGAAGCAGGATTAGTTTGGATGTTTAAGGAAAATGGATGGATCGAAGAAAATTCAACAGATCAATTCCCGTACCGATCTTTTTATAACCTATATGTTCATTACCAATTCATGGGAGATATTAAAGGAGGTGAAAGCACTGAAGATGAAGTGGAATGACTGAAGACTTTGGATTTTCTACTTGCTTAAGAATATTTATGTATTTGATGTAATTGTGTGGATTAGATTTGATTTGGTTTGGTTTGTTTTTGCTTTAGAATTCTGAACTTTGGTTATGTGTATAGTTTTGTCTCAGCATTTAGTGTTGTGGCTTGATTTCAATGTTGATTTATAATTAGTGTGCTTAATAGGTGTGAATGTGTTTGTAAAAAGTGTATTTTCATATATAAAAGTTAGTTTGGTGTTGTTCGTGAAAATAAATTTTTGTGAAATGTTTGTTTATGAATTATTGTTAGATAAAAATTTGTGTAAAAATACTAAAAAACATTGGAGTAAATTAAAAGGAATTGAAAATTTGAAAAAATCAAAATAATGAATTTCGGGCTTTCAGCGCTGACAATGCTAGCATGGGCGCCGACGACGCCTTTGACCCAAGAGCAGTAATAACCCCTTTAGTTCACGATTTTGACCGCAAAACCTCCATTTTTACCCCTAAAGTCACTTTCAACCTTTGGTTTTCATACTAATGGCTTGATTTTGGGGGTATTTGAGGAGATTTAGAGGCAAAGGAACTTTGGATTTCATTTTCTCTAAGTAAGAGCTACACTTTAAAGTAAAATTTTCTTATATTCACCAAAGATTTTTCTTACGTTGCCTAGATCCGAAAGTTTTGTTTTTTTTTGAGAGATTTTCAGAGAATGCTTTGGTGAAAAACTTTTACTTAGTGGATTTAAGTTTAAAGTGTTTTACATTTTGATTTTTGGAATTTNATTAGTTTGTTGTTTTTTGTGAAAATGATTATTTGTGAATGTTTATTTGTGAAATATTTTTAGATAAAAATTCGTGTTTAAAAATACTAAAAAACTTTGGAGTAAATTATAAGGAAATTAAAAATTTGAAAAAATCAAAATAGTGAATTTCGGGCCTTCAGCGCCGACGGCGCCTTCAACCCGAGAGCAGTAATAACCCCTTTAATTCACAATTTTCACCACAGAACCTCCATTTTTACACCTAAAGTCACCTTCAACCTTCAGTTTTCACACTTAGGGCTTGATTTTGGGTGGATTTTGAGGCAAATGAACTTCAGATTTCATTTTATCGAGGTAAGAGCTACACTTTAAAGTAAAATTTTTTTATTTTCACCAAAGATTTTTGTAACATTGCCTAGATTTGAAAGTTTTGTTTTTTTTGAGAGATTTTGAGAAAATGCTTTGGTGAAAAACTTTTACTTAGTGGATTTAAGTTTAAAGTGCTTTACATTTTGATTTTTGGAATTTTGGAATTTATTCGAATTTTTATCAATTTTTTTATAGATTTCCTATGGCACCTAGATCGAGCAAAAGAAAAATAGAATATGACGAGAAAAAGTTTGTTAGCTTTAAAGCTAGTGCTCAATTTCATAGTCTTCGAGGAAATAAGAAAGTGATTCCGGATCGAGGTTTCAAAAATCCAGGAGAAATTAAACGATTGATTATCGCTTGATAGTGGGAAAATTTATGTTATTTTACTACCGATGCGATAGCTGTGTAGTTAAGAAGTTTTTGTTCGAGGAAAAATGGTGGAGTTTACTCCAAGAAAAATAAATGGGTTTTATCAATTAGAAGATGTTTATAGTTGCTAGTATCATTCATTCTGTACGACAAATGAGGCCTTAGATGAGGTTATTTCTTTTCTGACTGGTGAGAAAGGGGCTTGGAAAGTAAAGAATGGAGGGAGAGACCACTGGTGGATTGGCACATCCTGCTCTCATTTATACACTTTGTGAGCATGCACGAGTTCATTTCAGACCTGATGAGGAGAGGATTGAGCCTCAAAGACCGATTAGACCTACAAACATTAAGAATTATGAGTCTCATGTTGATTGGAGATCTGGAAGTAAGGCCAGGGATATTCCTTCTACTTCTAGAACCCTTACTTCTAGTGAGCCTACTTCAAGTGACCCCAGTAACAGGGAGTTATTGGACCAGATGATGATTCAGCTGGGAGATATTTTGAGGATGGATCATAGGATGCAGAACATGGAAGCCAGAAATGCTCATAAAGATGATCTGATTCGCCAGAAGTTTGAATATGATGCTGCTTATGATGATGTTTTAGTGAAATACCTGAGGGGTGATCATAAATTTCAATTCCCTATTCACCCTGTTTATACTCCATATCAGCAGCAGAAGTTAGATATTGATAATAAAGAAGATGATGACTGGTGATATTTTTGTTTGTTTATTTGTTTGTGTTATACTTTGTGATTGTATTATTTATTTTGTGATATTGTTGAGACTCTGTTGTTATGTTGTAATCTGCTAAGAAAGAGTTAATTACAATACATATAAAAAAGTGTTGAAACTAACCATATAACTAAACTAAATTCTAAAAATAATTTAATGTTTAAGCCTTGTAGTTTTTCATACTAGCATCTGCAGTATTTCAAAATTTATTTTGTAAAAAACAAAATCTTCAGCAGGTATGATCTTTCTTTATGTATTTAATGCTTTCTTTCACCCTTTTTTTTTAAGTTCTTCAAGTAAATCTCTTAAAAAAATTTAAGTTTGGAGGGGGGGAGAAAAATTATTAAAAAAAAAAAAATAAAAGAAAGAACTTAATTTTATTTGTCCTCACTTAACTATATTTTCAAAAATTTTAAATTTAACATGATCTTNACATTGGAGAAAATTGAAAGGAAATTGAAATTTTGAAAAATCAAAATTGTTAATATCGGTCCTTCAGTGCTGATGGCGCTGACGTTGGTCCCGACGACGCCTTCGACCTGAGAGCAATGANCATTGGAGAAAATTGAAAGGAAATTGAAAATTTGAAAAATCAAAATAGTTAATATCGGTCCTTCAGTGCTGATGGCGCTGACGTTGGTCCCGACGACGCCTTCGACCTGAGAGCAATGAATTAACTCTTTAATTCATTATTTTCACTGTAAACCTCCATTTTTACCCCTTAAGTCACCTTCAACCTTTGGTTTTGCACCTAGGGCTTGATTTTGGGCAGATTTGAGGCGATTTATAAGCAAAGGAACTTTGGATTTTATCTTCTTTAGGTAAGAGCTACACTTTAAAGTAAAAAATTTTAAATTTTCACCAAAGATTTTTCTCACATTGACTAGATCTGAAATTTTGAAATTTTTGGGAGATTTTGAGAAAATGCTTTGGTGAAAAACTCTTACTTAGTGGATTTGAGTTTNGGCAAAGGAACTTTGGATTTTATCTTCTTTAGGTAAGAGCTACACTTTAAAGTAAAAATTTTAAATTTTCACCAAAGAATTTTCTCACATTGACTAGATCTGAAATTTTGAAATTTTTGGAGATTTTGAGAAAATGCTTTGGTGAAAAACTCTTACTTAGTGGATTTGAGTTTAAATTGGTTTACATTTTTTATTTTTGGAATTTTGGGATTTATTTAGAATTTTTAACAAAATTTTCTAGATTTACTATGAAACCTAAATCAAGTAAAAGGAGAATAGAATATGACGAGCAAAGGTTTATTAGCTTTAGAGCCAGTGCTCAATTTCATAGTTTTCAAGAAAATAAAAAAGTGATTCAGGACCGAGGTTTTAAAAATCCAGGAGGAGAAGTTGAACGATTGATTATCGCTCGGCAGTGGGAAAACTTCTGCTATTTTACTGCCGATGTGATAGTTGGGATTGTGATGGAATTTTATGCCAACCTTCTTGAGGCTTTTGATGATTTTGTTTTTGTNCTGGGATAGTTATGGAATTTTATGCCAACTTTTTGGAGGCTTTTGATGATTTTGTTTTTGTTTGAGGAAAAATGATGGAGTTTACTGCAAGAAAACTAAGTGAGTTTTATCAGTTAGAATATTTTTATAGATGCTAGTACATTCATTCCTGTCACAACAGAGGCCTTAGATGAGGTTATTTCTTTTCTGACTGGTGAGAAAGGGGCTTGAAAAGTAAAAAATGGAGTTAAAGTCAATTTTCCCTATTCTATGTTAAATGTAGTGTATAAAGCCTGACATTATCTTTTTTTTGGGAGGATGATTCCAACAAGCCATCATAGTGAAGTGATCAAGGATAAAGCCATCCTGAACTACTGTATTCAACAAGTGATGGATATAAATGTAGGCTCTATCATTTATATGAACACTCGATCTATTTGCTCTAGGAGAGACCACTGTTGCATTGGCACACTCTGCTTTCATTTATATACTTTGTGAGCATGCAAGAGTTGATTTTAAACCTGATGAGGAGAGCATTGAGCCTCAGAGACTGATTGGGCCTACAAACATTAAGACTTATGAGTCCCATGTTGATTGGAGATCTGGAAGTAAGGCTAGGGATATTCATTCAACTTATAGGAACCCTACTTTTAGTATGCCTACTTCAATTAACCCAAGTAACAGAGAGTTATTGGACCAAATGATAATTCAGCAGGGAGATATTTTGAGGATGAAGCATAGGATACAAAACATGTAGGCCATAAATGCTCATACAGATGATTTGATTCACTAGAAGTTTGAATATGATGCTGCTTATGATGATGCATTAGTGAAATACCTAAGGGGTGATCATACAGTTCAGTTCCCTATTCACCTTATTTATACTCCATATCAGCAGCAGAAGTTAGATGTTAATGATGAAGAAGATGATGGACTGGTGATCTTTTTATTATTTTGTTTATTTGTGTTGTATTTTATGATTGTATTGTTTGTTTTGTGATAATGTTGAGACTTTGTTGTTATGTTGTAATGTGAAACTGTAATATGTAAAACTGTTTTCATTTTTAAAATTTAGTTTAGTTATGTTGTTAGTTTCAACACTTTGTTATATGATTTGTAATTAACTCTTTCTCAGCAAATTTTATATATATTATGTGCAATTTAATGTTTTAAGTCTTGTAGTTTTTCATATTAGCACCTGTAGTATTTCAAAATTTATTTGTGAAAATCAAGATCTTCAATAGGTATGAATTTTATTTATGTATTTAATGCTTTCTTTCACCCTTTTATTTTAAATTTCTTCATGTAAATCTTTGAAAAAAATTTAACTTTGGGGGGGGGGGGGAGAAAAATTATTTGAAGTAAGAAAAGAGAGAACTTAATTTTTTTTGTCCTCACTTAACTATATTTTCAAAAATTTTAAATTTAACATGACCTTTGATATTAGAGGCTAACTTTGGATAACTATATTTATGTTTCTAAATATGTAGTAAATTTAAGTAAAAAAACTTTTCAATAATAATGGTTAATTCTAGTGACTAAGATATTTGGTAAAACAGAATATGACTATGTTTTTATATTTTAAGTAAAGGAATTTGTATTTTTGAAGTATTCAAAATCTTAAAAAATTCATGTAAAAAGAATATAATTAAACTTTATGCAATTTTTAAGTTAATATAGACTTGTTAAGTGAGGAAATGTAAAAAGCTTTTCACTTTAAGAAGAGGATAGTGAAGCTCAAAATCATTAAAGGCTATCCAGATCCAGTAATCCTCACATACATAAAAAAAAAGAGAAGAAGAAAGGAAAAAAGAAAAGGATTAAAAATTAATTTGAAAGGTAAGGAAAAAGGAAAAAAGATGTGGGGAGAATCTTGAGGAGATGCTTAATTAAAAATTGGCTTCACTTGAATCAAGTTAAGGAAAGAGACTTGGACACATTTTCTAAACTTTTTTATTTGAGTATTAGCTTAATGATAAGTAAAGTTTTATGAAGTTCTTTTTCATATGAATTTTATAAGTGACTTTAATATGAAAAATTGAAATTTTTCTTGAAAGAAATAAAGGATCAGAAATCTTAGACTTAATTACTGAATATCCTAGCACCTTTAGTATTAACTGGAGTTGTTTTGAACTTTTCTTAAGTTATACTATTATGTTGAGAGAACTTAAATATGGAAGACTAGAAGTTAAATTCTTTACCATAAGTCATATTCTTATGTAGTAGAGGAGTTACTTGAGGACAAGAAACATGTAAGTTTGGGGAATTTTGATACACTGAAAATATATGCATTTTTAGACTCATATGTTATACTTATTTTTGGTGATATTGCACCTTAATGGAAGATATTTTGATGTTTTCTTGCAGGTTATTGATTTTTATGATATAAAGAAAAAAGGAAGCAAAAAGGATGGAATTTGGAGTCAAAATGACATTTTTGAAGTAGTACTCAACGCAGACCGCGCCAAGGGCAGCGCCGACCATGCAAAACAACAGAAGAACTGAAATTTTTACTCAGCGCCAACGACGCCAAAGACGGTTCAACCATTGTTTCTAGAAGGTTCAATTTATTTGGATGATTTTTTAAGAGTTTTTGGAGGCACCTCTTGGAGAACCGTCCTTGGGCTTTATTTGGGGCCCAAATTCATCAAGAAATGAACTCCTTTTTGCTCCAAGTCATTCCACCACGCTCAATTTTCATCATTCTTCATAATCCATCTTCATTTCACCATCATATTGGAGCACATTGGTGATTTTTCTTTTATAGTTTAGAATTTGTGTGGTCATATTTAGTGTGAAACTTTCTGTAAGAGTGTTAGAGAAGGAGAAAAGTGAGAGATATCTGCTTCCTGCTTTTCTAAAGAAAGGCTACAAGAGATTTGCTTTGAGAAAGAGTTTCAGATAAGTTTTGTTTATTTTTTACTGTTGTGTAAACTTTCTTTTATATATGAAATTTGTGTTTTGTTGTGTCTTTCCCATGAAGTCCGAGTAGTTCTCACTATTTTTCTCCCTACTCTGAGATATGGTGAAATGAAGAGATAATATGATGTGCCAATATTAAAATAATAAAAAAATTGTAATGATTTTTCAACTCCGAACTTAAGTTACATTTTGATCTGCCCAATTGAATTGTTAAAATATGTTGTGAAACATATGATCTAGAAAATAGAGTATGAGTTTTACAATAGAGTGAGGCTCACATTTGATTTCATGGAAGAGAAATTCGTTCATGGAATTAAATGTAAATAAATAGGGAAATATTCTTTGTTAGGTGTAGAGTTGGAGAATCTTTAGGGTGACAGACTAAAATCCTCAATTAAATTTTAGTGTTTAAAAACTAAAGCGAAAGTTAGCCTTCAGTTGAAGGGAAGTGGGAGATCTGGAGTGGGATCTGGTATCCTCCTAGCCTAGCCACAGATTTTGGGACTAAACCTAGGATTAGCCAATGATTTTCTATGCACTATATATAGGTAGAGAATTATAATTGATTCTATTTGGCATAATACATATTATAAACATTTATCTAATGTCATTACACCAGAACCTCATTGTAGTTGGAAGGATGCTTTTTCACATAAGAAATCTTCATTACATACTAATAGTTAGTAGATTAATATTTACTTTTTAAACTTTGCATTTCTGTATTGCTAATAGTTAAGTACTTTAGTTTTGATAACATCTAAACATTCAAAAATAGTGCATTGATTTTGTTTGATTTTATGTAAATTTCCTAGTATAATTTATGATTGCTAATTTACACCTTCCTTGTGTGATCGATATTTGGGGCTTAAATTGAAAGTCCTTTATTATTTGATAACGATACGTATACTTGAACATAATCCAATTATTAATTGCCTATAATTATATATATTTTACAGAACTTACTTTTCATACAAGGATCATGTTTTTGGTGTTGTAGTGGTGTCAACTTCATAAATCCATACATATAAAACATTGGGATCAAGAGCCAACCTTTAGCTAACAAAGTGGCAAGGCACTCTATATCCTACCTATTAAATCTTATCAAACATAAGAAATTCCCTATGATATGTACAATCAAATTGACTGAACAGATCAATTTGCCTACTATCATCTAAGTGCAGTGGAAACCACCCTCTTAGCCTTTTGTAAAGGTGAATAGTAATGGCAGCTTCTCAGAACTTGGTTCAACAGTGGGGGGGAGTTTCAGTAACCAAGATGAAAAGTGTATTCTCATCTTTTCTGCACCTACTCTGGCTGAATATAATCTTGTTATTGAAATCATTATAGTGTACTGGGCTATTAGACTGGCAAGCATGTCTAATTGGAATCATCTTTGGGTGGAGGTGGACTCTTAAAGCCTACTTCTGCTCTTGAATGGTGCTGAATCCCCCTCCTGGAAACATTCTCAATGGCTGTAGAAGATCAACACCATTAAATCCTCTCTCATGGTTCAAGCTTCTTTCATTTATAGAGAGGAAATGGTCCAACCAATTGGCTAGCTAGACTAGGCCTTTCTACTACTATTGTCAATGTATCTTCTGCCCCTCCCACTCCTCTTCTTTTCCTATTATAGGGAGACCTTTTGGAGGTCCCTCATTTATATATATATATATATATATATCTTTCCTCTCTGGTGCCCTAGCCGTGATTCATCGCTGCCCTCCTTGAGACTTCAATGTGCCCTAGCCGGCGGCTGTTCGCCGCGGCTTCCCCTCACCACCGGCTGCACTTCTCTGGCCGGCTCGACAACAAGGTTCCAATCGCGATGTTAGAGACGGAGGCGGAGGCAGAGTGCAGAATTTGGGAGTTCAGCGGCGTTGCGTTTCCTCTTCTCCATGGCTGGTGAGATCTTTCCTCTCTGCTTCTCTCGCAATCTCTTGCGTCTTTGCGATCTTGTCTTTGGGGTTTCTGCAATCTGCGTTTTCCTTTGGGTTCCTCGGATTTTCTCGCATTTTCTTTCGCAATGCCTCCCTCTCGGTCTTTTGTTGATGCGATTTTAGAGGGAGGTGGGGCGATCTCGAGCTCTACCGATTCCTTTCTATTTCCTCAAGGTTTTCATGATTCTCTCAATATTGGTGGTGATTACTCCTTTGTGAAAAAACTAGGGAAGAAGAATGGAAATTTGGCTATGTTTATTTCTCATGTTGAAACAAATGTGTTGGCTTCCTCTTGTCATTTTGCTTTGGTTGGGAAATTTTCTTATGGTCATCCTAAACTTGAGCTCATTAGAAAAGAGATTGATCTTCTTAAATTGAAGGGTTGGTGGAGAATAGGGGTTTTGGATGGCAAACATATTTTAATCCAACTTGCTAATGATGAGGATTATACCATGCTTTTTGCTAAAAATTTTCTGACAATAGAAAATAGATTTATGAAATTCATGAAGTGGTCTGTTGATTTTGATCCGAAGTTAGAGCTTCCGATTTTACCAGTTTGGATCCATTTTCTGGGGTTAAAGCTGCATCTGTTTAACCATGAAGTTTTATTTTCTCTTGCTGCTACATATGGGAAACCTCTAAAAATGGATAGTGGTACTTTTTATCTTACACGACCCTCTGAGGCTCGGGTTCTACTGGAAAGAGATATTACTCTCCCCTTTTGTGATGAGATTTGGATTGGATCTCAGCACCAGGGCTACTGGCAGCCGGTTGAAATCGAACGACATTCCCCCTATTGCACACATTGCTCTATGTTTGGTCATCATATTTCTAACTGCTTCCGTTTCAATCCTCAACTTAAAAAGTCTCAAGGTTTAAATGATCCCCTCAGTAACATTATTACTGTGCCTCCTAACCCCTCCATTTTCAATGATCTGGTTCCTGAACAAGATACTGCAAGGAATATAAATGATCCTAATAGAGTAACTGTTACTAATCTTGAGAATGCTACTAAGGCACCATCCAATCTTGAAAATGCACATGAACAACATCACTCTATCACTAGAGAAGACCTTAGCAATTTGCAAGTTATTTTATCTCAGGGGAACAATGATAATGCCGATCCTTCTATTGATCTAAATGTTGAAGCATTTTCTAATAATACTCCACTTCATATAATTGCTAATGGTAACACTCCTATTACTTCTATTAACGCCAGCATTGATAAGAACAATATGATTGAGAGCCAAGATAATGACTTTCCTCCTCCTCTGCCAACTAATTTTTCAAAGGCCCCCCTTCAACGTGCTCAAACTTCCTTAGAGGGGGAATGGAAAATACAAAAACATGCAAAAAAAGGGCTAAAAGGAAGAATGAGTTATCAAGTATGAATGTTGGCAACATTATACAGGAAGATACCTACTACTCGGATAGGGAACAATTAGGCAACCCTTCTAGATCTTCTAGAAGGGCGGGCTTACGACATAATGTTTAACGTTATGGTTTGGAATATTAGGGGAGTGGCAGACCCTTCCTCCCTTAATAGGCTGAAATATCTTTGTAGGGTCCACAAGATTTCTATTTTTGCCATCTTGGAACCTTTTGTGCATGTTAATAGGGGTAGAATTTTACAGCATTTCAAAGACTTTCAATCTTACTGCAATAAGAACAACAAGATTTGGGTTTTCTGGAAACGAAAAGTCACTTTATCTATTATGGATGACGATGACCAGTATGTGCTCATGCATTTCCTCTTGGATCAGTTTCATGGTTCCAGGGCTTTTGTGTATGCTAGCTCTCTTTTACCTGATAAATTCTTACTTTGGCAGAAACTTGAGATTTTGGGTACATTCATATCTGGAAATTTTTTTGTTGGAGGGGATTTCAATATGATCATGAATCCCTCTAAAAGAAAAGGAGGGAGTAGATGTGATCTAACTCTTCCTAATCGATTTTCTTCTTCTATGACTGAAGCAGGATTATTTGATTTGGGGTACTCTGGCTCTCCTTATACTTGGAGGAGAGGTTTTCTCCAACAACGACTTGATCGGTTCATTGCTAACTCGGCTTTTCTTAATTATTTCACCATTTCTAAAGTCCAACACCTTAACTATGCTTCTTCAGATCATAATCCTATTCTTCTTACTCTTGCTTTTATTGATAAACCTAGTTTCTCCGAATTTAAATTTCTTAACATTTGGGCTTCTCATGAAAATTTTCTTAGCACTGTTGAACAGCTTTGGTCCTTTTATGGAGCTGGCTTGCCTTGGTATATTCTCTGGCAACTCCATAGAAAATTAGCTGCACATCTTCGAAAACGGAACCACCAGTTTTTTGGTTATGTGCACTCTAAAGTCCTGGAAGCCCAAGAAGAGGTTAATCTTTTGGAATCTCAGGCTTCCTCTTCACCTGNCAGTAACATTATTACTGTGCCTCCTAACCCCTCCATTTTCAATGATCTGGTTCCTGAACAAGATACTGCAAGGAATATAAATGATCCTAATAGAGTAACTGTTACTAATCTTGAGAATGCTACTAAGGCACCATCCAATCTTGAAAATGCACATGAACAACATCACTCTATCACTAGAGAAGACCTTAGCAATTTGCAAGTTATTTTATCTCAGGGGAACAATGATAATGCCGATCCTTCTATTGATCTAAATGTTGAAGCATTTTCTAATAATACTCCACTTCATATAATTGCTAAT